>VZQC01005185.1:271996-363692 GCA_009823505.1 Rhizomys pruinosus | reverse complement strand
TGAAAAATTGTGAACTCCTAAACATATGTCAGAATTAACATACAGTTTATTTCCTGGGAGGACATAACTCTGGTACATGTATGATGTTTATATAGGCATATTTTGGAGCAGTACAATGGGGAGGGAACCACAATAACATAGGGGATGGGTCAAAGAACAGACTGATACAGTTAAATTCTGCCTAAAACCATGGACCTTTACAGAGAAAAACTTTAAAAAGACTGAGAGAAAGATGAAGGACATGTATGGTAGAATGCATGATCTTGGTTGGGGTGGAGGAAAGGGAAAGGGGAATGTGCCTAAATTGAACTCAAAAATCATGCCTAAAATACACAAAACATCAATAAAAGTATTATTAAAAAAAAGAAATACTTAAACCTGTACACCTGCCATATTGATTTTTTTTTTCATTAATACATACTGCTTCTTTAACCCAAAATTTTCTTTTCATTGTTTCATCTGGAAATCTTGTTTCTATTTTTCCAAGTCTGGAGTCACATACTACCTTTTCCAGGCAGTAAAATTCCTGTGGAATTTACAGCTTCTTGCTTTAAATTTCTAATTTAACTTTATTACAATGTTATGAGTAGAATAATCTATTTTCTATGAATATCTACTGCCATTTAACATTTAGATTGTATGCATTCCCAATACTTACAATAATTCTGCAAAAATTCTGTCTAATGTAGGACATCCCAAAACCAAAGCTTTTATAGCTCATGGAGGAACTAATGGCAGCTATGAGGCAATCTACCATGGTATTCCTGTGGCGGGCATTCCCTTGCTTGGGGATCGACCTGATAATATTGCTCACATGGTGGTCAGAGGAGCAGCTGTTAGACTAGACTATGGCACGCTGTCAACGACACATCTTCTCACTGCCCTAAGGAGAGTCATTAATGATCCTTCGTGAGTATGCTTATTTTTAAAAAAAAAAGTATTTATAGGAGGCAAAATGGAAACATGGGCAAAGTGTGTAAGAGTGTTTGCTGCTCTTTCAGAGGACCCTGGCTTGGTTCCAAGAACTCACATCAGGTGGCTAAGGAACACCTACAAATCCAGTTCCAGGAGTTCTGGCATGTTCTGACTATGAAAGGCACTGGCATATACTTGTTATGCATAAGCTCACAAATGCACACATACATACACATTTTTAAAAGATTTATTCTTTTAAAAATGTTTATAGAAACACCATAAATGAGTTTTATCCCCTTTGATAGATGCCACTTTAAGAAATTTAAATTATTTTCTCAATATGAAATATGTTTATATTCAAAAGTAAAATCATTCTCAAGTATTTGACTTCAAATATAAATGTGTAATCAATCATTAGTCCAAAAAATTCCAATGCATACTGGAAATAAACCTCTACTGGTAAAAAGGACATTATTTCTAAATGTGACAGAATCTAAACAATTAAGGAATCATGAGCTTGAATAATAATGGCAAAATATTTTTTGCCCAAATTATCTGAAATTATAAGTTTTCTCCAAAATTTATTTTATATCTATCATTATATCGAGAGATTTTAATATATGATACTTAGTTTAAAATTCCTTATTCAGATTATAAAATTCAATTATGTTAAGAATGATTTTATATTTATGAAGAGCTTATGATAACATAGATTTAGGATACTTTATCACACTAAAATAAATGTCACATAAAACTGAATTTATAAAACACATCAGGGCTGTTAAGACAATGCTACCAATAAAAGAACCTCCAACAGATGACTTTGACATCAAGGACTCACTACGTACATAAAGTAAGCATTATAGTATTGCATGGATGATTCCAGTGGAAGGACAGACAACATGAAATGCTTAAAACCATTGGTTGCTTTAAGGTACATCTAGAAGATAAATGTTCCTAAACAGAATGTGTAGGAAAAAGTGACAAAGAAAAAGGATACGGTTAGTACATTCACATCCTTAGTCCTATGACAGAACTGGATTTTTTATTATAATAAGTAGTCTGGTGGAAATTTTGAGCAAGGCATTCTTAGGTTAACTGGTGTTTTCAGAACATGAGTAGCTATTAGGTGGAAATTAGAAATTAGAGGTGAGAAGAGTGGAAACAGATCAGTGAAAAGACACCTAACCCAGCGCTGCACTGGAGCCCTTTCAGAGCCTTCTCAAACTCTATTTGTTTCACAAATAGGATTTAAATCACGCATGACCCTTTTCCCTGATGCAAAAAATGTAACTAGCTCTGTTGACATGTTCTTGCCACTTTCAAAAAATATTACTCAACCAGAAAAAATTCAATTAGATGAAAATCATCATATGGAGATGGAGCTGGAGTAGTGTAACACAGTTGTAATCCCATGAGTTGGCAGGTAGAGTTAGGATGAATAGTATTTCATTTAATCCTAGAACTTGGGAGGTAGAGGCAGGCAGATCTTTGTGAGTTCAAGGCCAGCCAGGTTTACAGAGCAAACTCCAGGACACCTGGGGCTAAAGGGAGACCCTGTCTCAAAAAGGCAAAAAAAAAAAAAAAAAGGTATTTCAAGGCCAGTGTCAGATGCAAAGAAAGTTAGAGAATAGCCTGGACTACATGGGATGCTGTCTCAACTGTGATGTCCACATAAACTCCAAAATGCAGAATTTATTCTGAAAATGTAAGGAGATATTTTAAGTCTTCTGTAGAACTTTTTCAAAAATTTCACTAACTGATAGCTCATGAAAATAAGATTTCCATTAATGGTGGTATATATACGTGTGTGTGTGTGTGTGTGCGTGTGTGTGTGTGTGTGTTTCCTCTTCAGCTATAAAGAGAATGCTATGAGGTTATCAAGAATCCAACATGATCAAAAACAAGAAGAAAAAAAAAGAATCCAACATGATCACCAGTAAAGCCACTGGACAGAGCAGTCTTCAGAGCCAAGCACCTTGGCCCAGCCATCCACTATCCTAGCTGGTTCCAGTACCACTCCCTGCATGTGACGGGGATCCTGCTGCCCTGTGTGACAGCTATTGTATTCATCATTACAAAATGCTACCTCTTTGGTTGCTATGAGTTTGCTAAAACTGGAAAGAAGAAGAAAGAGTAGTTTTATTGAAGCCGGAATCAGAGAGTCCTGATAGATGGACTTTTGCCGGCTTTTTCCTGCAAGAAGAGGCTACTTTTCCTTCTGAAACATGGCTTTTCACAACTTGCTTGCTAAAAGTTTTTCAGCAATTTACCATATGTTTAAGACATAGTGGACTTCAAACCAAATGAGAACTTCACCTTTCAAAATATAACTGTTCATTTTGAAATATTTGGTTCAAATACATGAGCTATCCCTAAAAAATTACTTATTGAAATTGTGACTTAATTACATAATGTAATTACTTAATTGATTTAATTAAGTAATTGTGGTTCACCAATTTGGTATGGAAATTACCTTTGTAAGGCTTTCTTGGTATCATACCTTTTACATGTAATCCACCTGCTTGGACTTCATTCTCTTCTTTTTATTATTATTATTTATTTTATTGAGGTTTTGTGCATTTCATACAATATTTCTTAATCAAGTTTAGACCCATCTCCCCTTCATTGCTCCTCACCCTGCCAGAGCTCATGCATTTTGTCACATGTGTCCTTCATCTTTTTTCTCGGTCTTTTTTGAATTTTTGGGTGCAGAAATGTGCTCTTTTGGGCAGAAGTTTACTGTTTCAGTCAGTTTTTGAACCAGTCTTCTTGTTATTGTTTCTTCCAATTTGTATCACTCCAAAATATGCCTACATACATGGCACACATATACCAAAATTATGACGTCTAAAAATAAACTATATAGGTCAATTCCAAAACATGTTTGGGTATTCACATTTTGACAGTAGAATTGCATTCAAATAAAGAAAAAAATATTACTTTACATTCGTACATTACATAGCAAGTTGATGAGCAACACCAAGTGTTATATTTACTAAAAAGAAAGGGAAAAAAGGAAATATTCAGTTTGCCTTGTAAAGAGAGATTTGGTGCTAGGATCCACAAATTAGGGACACTGTATGTTGTTTGCTTTTCTGGGACTGTGTAAGTTCACTTAGCATAATGGCTTCTAGTTCCATCCATTACCTGCAAAGTTCATTCTCTTTTTTAAGTCTCATAAATAATAGTGTTCAATGGTTAGATTTTTGAAGACAGATTAACTTTTCCAGAGGCCATTATTTCTGTTACTTTTATATATACCATCTTCAGCATATTTTTTCTTAAATAACCTATCATAACAATTATCCTGTCTGAGCAGAAACATTACTCCAGAGCAATAAAATGATAATTCTTACTGTTTCACATTTAAATTTTCTACATTGGAGGCTCTCTGACTTGTCAAGCTAATTCCTCCACTCATTTTCATCCCAGCCCTTGTTAAAGACTAACCTGGGATTTAACCATTCCAGAACTTTCTGCGGAACTACGTTCTTGTTGCCTTTTCTCTCTCCCAAAGTACATTACATACAGACAGCCCCTTTTTATTTTTCAAAACAACTCACATGAATTTGTTTCTATTATATTAAAAATCTGAAAATTTCCCCCACAGTCACATATTGATATATTGCTTTTCAGGCTGTGGTGATGTTTTGGGAGACTGTGGAAGCTTTTGGAGGAATATCCTCACAGAGGGATGTAAATTACAACATTCAGGTTCTATGTTCCTATACTGAAGCTTCTGTCACTGTTTCAGATGTTGTAGAGCTTTCTAAAACTGTGTCCTAGTCTCAAGATCTGGTCATTCAGGGTGAACTTTGAATGTTCTACAGTCCATCGCTGGTTTCTGCCTCTGCTTCTTGGTCTATCCTGATGAAATCAGCCTCATCTACATCTCTTATGGCCATGGACTGAACTTTCACTCCATGTCTTCCCAACCATGATGTAGTAAAACCCTCTGAAACTGAGGGTCAAAATGAAAATTTCCCCCTTAAGTTCTTTCTCTCAGCCATCCTTCCACAGAGATGCAAATATAAGCAATTTAGATCACCTACAGGTCTGTTGTCAAATTCAGTGAGTCTCTAGCAGAGGATGAAATGATTATCCTTGATCAATACAAACGGAAGAACTTTTTTGGACAAAATTTTAGTGCTCTGTTCCTCCCTTAACACCAGTGCAAAATTAAAATTTTTATAATGACTAGTCATATTCCTAGTCGTGCTATGGCTGAGAATAATTTGTAACAAAGAATTTGCTTAAAATACATAATTATTATAAAACCACAGATTAATTAAGCTGCAAATATTCAGAAGACTATCATCAAAATAAGCAGCATGGAGGCAGTACACTTTGTAAGAGAATAGTGATTAAAACTGAGACTTAGTGCTCACTTTTAGGTAAAATCCATCAACTAAGTATGCCAGAATACACGCCCCATCTTAAGGCATTAATTTATTTTTTAAAATATTTAAGACTGATTTATTAAGACAGGTTCTCTTGTAGCCCCAGCTGGCCTGAACTCACTATGTAGACAGGCTGGCCTTGAACTCACAGAGATCGGCCTGCTTCTGGCCCTGAGTGCTAGGATTGAAGGCATTTGCCACCATGTCTGGCTTTAAAACTTATTTTTTGCAGGGTTTTACTATTATCCTTCAGGTTAAAGTATGATTTTCATAGAACTTATTTAACTATTGACACATTTAAGAAGAAAAAGGGAAAGAATGTAGTACACTAAGATAATGTTACAAATATAAAATAATGGCTTACTGGAAAAGTGTTCGCCCTGAAAGCCTGAGGACCAAGCTGTAGGTGACAAGAGTTACTAAGGGAGAAATGGATAAAATCAGGGATCTAAATAGGAGGGGGAAAGGGTTACAGAAGAAAAGGTGGGCATAGAGGGCAAAAAGGAGCCCAAGAGAAGTGAAGCCATAGGACACTGAGAATATCAAGGGAGAAACGAGGATACTTTAAATGGAGAAGACGTGGAGGGAGGGGAAGACAGGTAGGGGGAGAGAGGAAAAATAAATAATGCCTAGCTGGGGTAAAAAAAATACCTGAGAGAATCATATTACTCTAACAATCTATTGACAAATTATACATACAATATCTCTACATGAGTCCATGTGCAAATATGAAGGTTGCACAAGAAACAACACCAGACGAGAGAAAACTTCTTTTGAGTCATTGGCCAAAGTAGTCCAAGAGAGTCCCCAAATTGCACAGGTTATATTGCCACATCTCTCAATTGCCTCCCAGATCCTGAAAGTGAGACTCTATTGCTGAAGACGGGACATATTTGGGAGACCAGATTTGGAGCAATGGAGCTGCAATTGATCTAGAAGCCACCTCCCCTGATGACTAGCTTCAGACAGCACTATGCAAGTCACTAAAGGAGAATATCAATCAATGGTACACCAGCTTTAAGACCAAATATCCATGTCAATGACCAACACAACATCTGACATGTGTGCAACAGTATCATTTTTATCTTGGGAAAAATCAATGGCTAACTAATTGGACCTAAAGCCCACTCAGTGGGAGGAAACTCATGTATGGTACTGTAAACATAGCCAGATGCACACAACTGGAGAGGTGATAGATCTTAAAGAAATACCCAGGCCAGGCATGGTGGCTCATGCCTGTAATCCCAGCACTTGGGAGGCAGAGGCAGGTGGATCTCTAAGAGTTCAAGCCCAGCCTGGTCTACATAGCTAGTTCCAAGCCAACTGGGACTACAGGGAGACCCTGTCTCAAAAAGACAAAAAGAAAAGAAAAGAAAAGAAAAGAAAAAGATAAAGATAAAGATAAAGATAAAGAAAAAGAAAAGACCCAAGGTTGACACATCCCTTGGCTAAGGTAACATATTACTAACTACAAAAAAGGTATCCTTATATTTACAGACAATTATCCTAGATACCACTCAGAAATAAAGCTTCTTTTGTATCAGATGAGAATAGTACAGATTCCCACAACTGGACACACACAGACAAGGTCTGTGAAAAGATCATGCCTAGGCACCACATCTACAATGCAACATCTACACATGAGACCCAAGCATCATAGAAAAAGGATGCAAGAAGGCATTAATTACATCTTAACACTCATTAAGGATGCTCCCCTATAAAACAGGAGACCAGGAAATCAAAGTGCCATGAATAACCAAACCTTGAAGATTAGGAGTCTACGGAGTGTGGTTCTATGGACAGGTCACCTATATTCAGCTTCACCCACCCAAGGCTCAGAAAACATTGCAGAAGAGGGGGACAGAAAGATTGTAAGAGCCCAGGAGGTGGCGCAAGACCGAATGGAACTGAAGCCTGCCAGCTCCTAGGACACTGTTCATATGAACCCACATCATTGGTATCAGCGTGCACAAGACCCATGCAAACTCAGCTGGATAAAAACCCAGCACAGAACTGCAGAAATGGGAGGCATAGCTCAAGTTTGGGTGAAGAAATATTGGCAGCTGATTGCTGTCAGGTGAGGAAGGAGTGGCCTTCTTTAGGAAAGGGACTCCAGATAGGCTGACTAGAACACATGGAATGAGCTGGCATTGAGGAGTGGGCAGGGAGAATAGTTTGGGGCAATGGACCCCAGCACAAATGGCAGACTGTGTAAACTCTGGAGGGGTTGTGGGACCTGATTTGGGGTGGGGCTGCCAATGGAGAAGCCAATATAGAGGGGATTAAGACTGATTGAAAAGTTATGTATGGGGGCTGGAGAGATGGCTCAGTGGTAAAGAGTACTGACTGCTCTTGCAGAGGACCGGGGTTCAATTCCCACCACCCACATGTTGGCTAAGAACCGTCTTTAACTCCAGTTCCAGGGGAATTTGATGCCCTCTTCTGACCTCTGCAGCACTGCACGACACAGGCGCACCAACCTACATGCAGACGGTACACTCATACACACACACACACACACACACACACACATACACACACAGAAAAGTTATGTATGAAACACATAAAACTTTAAGTTAACAAGAAAGAAAGAAATGTCACCTGAAACTTCCCCTGAAAGCATGATGACCACATCTCAGATGCCTAAAGGCCCAGCAGACTTGGTGGCCACCTATAGTTGTAGCACTCTGAAGGCAGAGATAGAATCCCCAGGACAAACTGACTAGCTAAAAAGCTTGGCAGATGCCACAATTTGACATCACATTGTATGGAACTCTAGGTTCTGAGACCTGGACCACCACTCTGATGTAGGACACAGACAACCAACTTGAAGGAAGGCTAACAAAGTTTTATCTCTGAATCTTAAGCTTTTATATCTCTCACAGGTTGCAGAGGTTTTCCAAGGACAATTACAGAAAGCTACACAGTGTATACGTGCTAGATGTAAGGAAGGCTTCATGAGAGAAACAGAATTCAAGGTTCAGCAGGCCTAGCCATAAAAGTAAACAGGGAACATAGTGACATTGGGTTTCAGCAATAATATGTCTAACAATTTCTGTGTTTACATTCTAAGTATAAACAATCAAGGGCAGAGTCTTAGCTAAACTCTGCAAGCTTCTACCAAACCCAAGCATTTAAACACAATCACACCAAGTCGGCCCTCCACCAACTCATTGAGAGTCTTCTTTCAAGCCTTTAGCATTCATCCAGCAAGAGAATTCATAACTCCACACACGTGATTAAATAATGACTGAATTTTTGCAGTTGCTCATAGCAAACGCAATTCTGATCTATTTCTTTAACTGTTATCATGTCTTGGGACAGTTTCTCAAACAGGGGACTTTTTCTGTATTTAAACACCACATACAGTATCCTATCATAAAGGAATGAGGAATTTTCATAAGGGAAGAACTGTCATCTTCTGACACCAACTGACCCAGAACAACATAAAAACTACAAACAGATATTATCAACTTAATTCTACATATTTATATTGCTTCCACATACTGTAGACAATCCCTTTGCTCTGTTTTTGCTGGTTTCAACAATAATATCTTCACAAGAAATGCACACACACACACACACACACACACACACACACACTATTCTAGGCCAGGAATAAGCTAGGATCATGAAGGATTAATAGGAAGCAGTTTAGCCTAGCTTGTAAAAACTAATTAGAGGGTGAGCACAAGTCCTAGTAAAAGTTTCTAAAACTTTCTTAAAGAATAGCTAAATTTAGCTGGGCGTGATGGTGCACGCCTTTAATCCTAGCACTTGGGAGGCAGAGGCAGGTGGATCTTTATGAGTTCAAGGCCAGACTTGTCTACAGAGTGAGTTCCAGGACAGCTGGGGCCACAGGGAGACCCTGTCTCGGCGAAAAGACACAAAAAAAAAAAAAAAAAAAAAAAAAGGATAGCTAAATTTAACACACTGATTACACTGCCACAGGGAAGATTGAATAGACAGTGTGAAATTATCTCAAAATATGACATTAACTTTGGATACAAGGTTTGGTAAAACAGGTGGCATTCCCAAAACATGTCCTTAAGAGTTTGCACCAGACACCATGCCCTCAGACTGAGAAACTATTTCTCAACTATGTACTTCAACTTTACCACATTCATATCTCATTTGGAAATTACAAATACTTCAACTGAAAGATGATACCTGTCTTTTTATTTTATTTTATTATTTTTTATGTGTATGAATATACTGTCTGCATGTAGGTCTGTGCACCCATGTTGTGCAATGCTGCAGAGGTCAACAGAGGGCTTTGGATTCCCCTGGAACTGTAGTTAAAGATGGTCCTCAGCCACAATGTGGATTCTGAGAATTGAACCTTGGTCCTCTGCAAGAGGAGTCGGTGCTCTTCACTGCTAGGCCTTCTCTCCAGCCCCCAGATACCTGTTTTTAGATAGGAAAATTAAACTCACGTAAATCCCAATGCAGTAAAATAAGAAAAATGGGGCTGGAGAAATAGCTAAATGATTAATAGCATTTGCTCCTCTCTCAAAGAATATTGATTCAGCATCCAGCACTCTGTGTTTGCAAACGGTTGTCCATAACTCCAATTTCAGGGAATCTGAGGCCTCTACTAGCCTCCATGAAGACTGTATATAGACGGTGGTGCATTTATGTACATGTAGGCAAAACACTGATAAAGACAGTATATAAAATGTGCAGAGAACAGGAGACCACACAGTACTTAATCATGAATATGACACTAACTTCAAACTTTTGCTTCCCATGGCTCAGGGATCATTTCAAAACTGGTAGATGACCACAAGAAAACAAAGTCTTTCAGGGAGCTGGTCAGATACTCATATGAATTCACAGCAATGGTGACAGTATGCAGAAGTCCTATGCAACCTCGAGCCAGACAAAATCCCAGCAAAATCACTGGGAACTAATTAATAAATCCCAACCCAATCTAGGAAACTTTTGACAATTAATGGCTGCTAGGAAGGGGAGAGGCAGTGTTTTACAGGGATGCACACAGTGTATGCACCCATACTGAAAGACATTTGGGAACACAAATCAGACACTACAGGATATATATATGTATATATATATATATCGATATAATATTTATAATATATAATAAATATTAAAATTTGTTGTTGGGGGGGCCATGAGGGAGAGGAGGTGGTTGGAGCGGAAAAAGGAATCTAAAAAATATTTTGTCTGAAATCTAAAAAAATAGCCAAATAAAACATAAAATTATTTTTAAAGAGACTTAAATACAAAAGTTTAATTCTATTGGGTAAAAATTGCCAACAATTTGGGTACATCCAAACATTACCAAAATTACATAACGAGATAGACACTAATCTGTGAATGAGAATGGCAATATAAATGAAGACATGGAAAGATGTTCTACGTACTAACACCACCTAACATGAGTAGGGAGTATTGGCCCCCAAAGCTGTATCCTTGAAATTATTCAAGGGATTTCAAGGCAAAGATACAAATCGTCAAGACTTTCAAATTAATAAATAAAAATAAAATCCATTCAATAAAAAGCATATAATATATTATATCTATATATATATATATATATATATATTGTGTGTGTGTGTGTTTCAGTTTATCAAAAATACATGAATGTTTTTGGCTACATATGGTAAAAACAAAGGCAGAACCTAGAAAAATCAGTAGCCTTTCTTTACACCAACAATAAGAAAGTGGAGAAGGAATATAAGAAGACCTTCCCACTCACAATAGCCTCAAAAAATAATAAAATACCTGGAAACAACCTAACCAAAGATACCAAATATCTCTACAACCAAATTTTTTTTGTCTTTTTGAGACAGGGTCTCCCTGTAGCCCCAGCTGTCCTGGAATTCACTCTGAAGGAGATTGAAAATGACATCAAAAGATGGAAAGACCTCACATGCTCAGGAACTGGAAAAATTAACATAGTAAAAATTTCCATTTTACCAAAATTGATATACAGATTGAATGCAATCCCAATTAAAATCCCCATGAGCTTCTTCACAGACATGGAAAAATTCCTTAAATTTATATGGAAAAACAAAGACCCAAAATAGCTAAAGCAACCCTGAGTGAAAAATGCAGTACAGGTGTGTGTGGGGGATTGCTCTACCAAACTTCAAGCTATATTACAGGACCATAGTCATAAAGACAGCGTGGTACTGGCACAAAAACAGACCCAATGGAACAAAACTGAAGATCCAAACTTGAGCTCACACAATTTCAGCCACCTCATATTTGACAAAGGGGCAAAAAATCCTCAATAGAGGAAGGATAGCATCTTTAGCAAATGGTGCTGGCAAAACTAGATCACCATTTGTAGAAGAACAAAATTAAACCCCCACTTTTCACCCTGTACAAAAATCAACTCCAAGTGGATCAAAGATCTCAATGTGAAACCTGAAACCCTGAAGGTAATAGAGGAAAAAGATAGCAGCAACCTATAAGACATAAGCATAGGAAAAGACTTTCTAATTTTTTAATTTATTTTTGTATGTGTATGAATGTACTGTCTGCATGTAGGTCTGTGCACCCGTGTCATGCAATGCCAGAGAGGTCAGAAGAGGGTGTCGGATTCCCCCAGAACTGGAGATCTCCTGGAATTGAAGTTACAGACAGCTCTCAGCCACCATGTGGGTGCTGGGGATCGAACCCAGGTCCTCTATGAGAGCAGTCAGCGCTCTCAACTGCTAGGCCATCTCTCCAGCCCCAGAAAAGACTTTCTAAATCAGACAGCAGCTGTGTGAGGAAATAAGGTAAACAGTCAACAAATAGGACCTCATCAAACTCAAATGTGAAAGAAACAATCAAGGAAGTGAAGATAAAACCCACAGATTGGGCAGAAATCCTGTGATACATCTGACAGAGCATTAATGCCCAGAATATATAGACTACTCAAAGAAACAAAGAAGAAAACAAATGACCTACTTAAAAGATGAAGTGAAGAGCTGAACAGAGACTTCACCAGTGAGGAATTAAAGATGGCTGAGAAACAGCTTAAAAGGTGTTCAACATCGTTAATAATTAAGGAAATGCAAATTAAAACCACTATCAGATATCATCTCACTCAGATACAAATGGCTAAGATCAAGAAGACAAAAGACACTAAATGCTGCAGAGGTTGTGGGGAAAGGGGAACCCTCATCCACTGCTGGTGGGAATGTAAACTTGTACAACCATTATGGAAAGCAGTGTGGAGAACACTTAAAAGACTGAAAATGAGCCTACCACCTGACCCAGTAATACCACTCCTGGGTATATGCCAAAAAGATACATCCTACCTCAAAACTACATGCACATCCATGTTTATTGCAGCTCTCTTCATAATAGCAAAGAGCTGAAACCAACCTAAATGCCCCTCAACAGATGAGTGGATCACAAAAATGTGGTACATCTACATAATGGAGTACTATTCAGCAGGAAAGAAAGTTGACATCATGAACTTTGCAGGTAAATGGAATGAACTCAAAGCCATTATGCTAAGTGAAGTAACACAGTCTCAGAAAAACAAATGGCAAATGGTTTCTCTCATTTGTGGCTGCTAATGCCAAATCCCCAGTTGAAAGTCAAGCTAAACAACATTAGTGTTATATTTCTGTTTATCTGAAAGTAACTGTGTGTTATAATGTAAATCTATCATCAACAGGCTCTAGGACTAATCCACCACTTTCAGACTCTGCAATTACTGTATATTGGTGAAAGGTATGTACTTATATTTTAGAGTAATATAAAAGGAGTGTATTAGTCACTTTTCTGTTGCTGTAATAAACCACCATGACCAAGGGAACTTATAAAAGGAAGAATTTCTTTGAGCTTACGATTGACGGTTCCAGGGAATCAGAGTCCATTGTGGCAGGAGGCATGGTGGCTGGGGCTGGAGCAGAAAGCCAGGGTTCACATCTCCCAAAGAGCACAGGAAGTAAAGAGAGAGAGAGACTGGAGACTGCAAGGGTTGTTAAACTCACTAAGCCCACCTCCAATGACATACTTCCTCCAGCATGGCGACACCTTCTAAAATCTCCCAGAACAGTGCGACCAACTGGGAACAAAATGTCTGAATACTTAAAGCCTATGAGGGACACTCTCATTCAAACCACCACAAGGAGTAAAATGTGAATTCCTAAACATTAAAAAAAAAAAAGACTGAGAGAAAGATGCTGGACATTTATGGCAGAATGCATGATCTGGGGTGGTGTGGGGGGAAGGGAAAGGGAAATATGTCTAAATTGAACTGGAATATGATGTCTGAAATACACAAAACATCAGTAAAAGCATTATATTTTTAAAAAGGCAGAGAAAACGTCAGTGAAGACAACAATGTTTAGAGCTGGTAAACGACTCACAAAAAAGGTGTTTGCCACCAAGCCTCATGATCCTAGTAAAAGAACTGGGTCCTACAGGATAGAATAAAAGATCCCGTTCCTGAAAAGTATACTCTGACCTCAATATCTGTGCCATAGCACACAAGCACATACACACACTCACATAAACAAATAAATAATTAATTAGAATATAATTTTAAAACATAAGATTTTAGATTAAATAAGAAAATAAATAAAAATAAATTTTCATATTAACCATTAATGATATACTTAAATAGCAAATAGGTGTAACACCTAGCTATTAACAGAATCTGTAATGATAATGCCATAACAAGTAAAAATATGTACAAAGACATACAATAGTTACAAAAAGGACTCAAGAGTTTGCACCAGGCCATTCAGTCTCTAAGAGATGTTCTTCAACATACTTTGACTGAAAGGTTATAGATTTTCTCTTTAATAAAATAGACTAAAGTAATTTTTAAAAGCATTAAGATCAGAAACATGAGGCTACAAAAATGCCAGAGTGGTAAAGAGCACTTGATGCTCTTGCAAAAGATAAGGTGGCTGTCACCCACGTGGTGGATGACCACAGACTGTATCTCCATTTCAAGAGGACCAGCCCTCATTTCTGGACTCCACAGGCATTGTCCTCCCCCCCCCCCTTGGAGCATTTACACACAGGCAGGAAAACTCTCATACAAATAAAAATAAGTAAGTAAAAATTTTTTGGCCCTTTGAGACAGGGTCTCCCTGTAGCCCTTGGCCTGGAACTCACTCTGAGGACCAGGCTGGCCTTGGCCTCACCTGACTCTGCCTCCCGAGTGCTAGGATTAAAGGCATACACCACCACACCTGTCCTGTAAGTAAATTTTTAAAGATAAGAGACATAAAATGTCATGGCAACACATCGCCTCCAATTACTAATCTTATATTAATGGTATCTAGTAAGAGTGAGTTAAATGAAATTATAGAGAACACAAAAGAATGATTACAAGCAGGTTCAAAGGGTTCACACCTGAAAATAAGATATTTTCTGCAAGTACAACTTTACTAAATAGGAAGATTAATGAGAAGAAATTCAACAAAGATAGAAATACTAAAGAATCACTATGAAATACTAGAATTGTAAAACATAATAAGCTAAATACATAAAATTATAGATGGCCTCACCATCATAATGGATCAAGCAGAAACAGGATATTTGATCTTGAAGACAAGTTAGAGAAACTGGAAGATCCCACAAGAGAAAGAAAAAATAATAACGAACCAGTGGGAATTCCAAGACATATAGGAAATTATATCTACATATAGACATAGAAGAAGAATAATTCTTCTAAATGCATAGAAAAAAATTTCAAAGAGATCATTATAAGGACAGCAAGTAATGAGTAAAAGAGCTTTCTACCAAGCCAAATGACCTGTTTTTTTTTAAGTGGGACCAACACATTTGAAGAAAATCAACTCCTAAACATTGTCCTTTTGCTTCCACAGAGTCATAGAAAGTTTCTCAGAGTTAGAAAAGTCCAGATACAGGAGGCATGTAAGATACCAAACAGAAAACAGAGAAAGCCATAAAAGAATTTCCTATCATTATATTAGAATTAAACTGCTAAATAAACAGTAGAAGAAAGTACAGTGAAAGTGGAAAAATAGAAACACTCAGTCTCATCTAAGGAAGGCTTTTTAGGAAAGCACGGGTGAAAAAGTACTTTGAGATTCCATTATGTCCAAGTCAGAATGGCCATCATCAGGAAAACAAATAAAAAGTTTTATAAAAGTGGATGGAGAAATACTGGGAGGTTTAAGTTTTAGATATAGAACAGGACAGAGAAATAGGAAAGAGGAGGCTTTAGAGATGGAAGATCAACCAAAACTAAGAAGATATGAAGACTTCATATGGAAATCTATTACAAAATACCCTAATATTTAAAAGTTTGAGTGGAGCTTGGCTAGTTGTGGCCTTCTGTTTGCATCACCCTCTATTGTGTAAGGAAGCTTTTCTGGTGAGAACTGAGGAATGGGCTAATTTTCTCTCTGCCCTTCATTCCACGATGTTCCTTCAGTCTTAGGTATAGAGGTTCAAATGTAATGTGTCTCCTGGGACTGAGCATCTTTCAGATGCATATTTTCTATGTCTGAACAGTTGTGGGATTCTGCAGTAGCCTTCATCTCTTGCAAAGAGAAACGTCTTTGAAGAGTGGCATAGAAGGGAACAAATAGCCAAGCTTCAAAGAATGGGAGCCTCCAGAGTGTGTATCTCTTGATAGGACCCCTAAATTAACCTGACCCACCCATGTCTTAAACATCATTGCAGAAGAAGGGGCAGAAAGATTGTAGGATCTAGGGCTGGTGCATGAACGTAGAGAAGCAGTGGCTTATAGAGGACTGTAAGCTTTCACATGTGAACTTGTGGCAATGTTGGCATCAAACAAGGGACTCATGCCAAGTCAACAAGGTCTCAGAGTGGAGCAGGAGAAATGGATGAGGGACTGACCCTGGATTGAGAACTATAGGAGACTAATTACTACTGGTTAGGAAGAGTATGACTTACCTCAGCTTTCTAGGTGTGCTGACTAGGCTCCAGTGGATTTATTTGCTCAGAAGGTCATCTGAGTTAAAGAGCTTGACTGCTCAGGTCTTAGCTTGGATGTTGTAAAGGATGAGTTCTGATGGGGGTTGGAGCACTGAGGCAACTGGGTTTGATTGGGAGCCGTTGCATGAGATGTACAATGCTCAGTAAAAGAAAATAGGATTGTTTTGAAGTTTGAATGGAGCTACAGTGCATGCCTGGTTCATGATAATCTCAGAAGCTATGGGTTATTAAACTAAAATGTTAGTGCTAGGTATTGAGTATCTCACTATGCATTGTTGGACAAGAAGGCACCAGTTGCCCCCCCAAAACAATACAGGTGGTTGCCATTGCACTTGGTGACCCACAAAAACAAGACATGACTCTATTGCTGAGTACCCCTTATAACTTGTTGAAGAATTTAGAAAAAAAATATCAAGTAATAATGTCCTAGAAGCCTTACTCCTACTGCCAGCTTTTATACTGACAGAAATTTCTATTCAGGCATCTAGGGGAAAAACGACATCAACAATATTACACACCTATAAAAATTGTAAGCAAAAATAGTGACATGCCAGACAAGATGTTCCTAATGGTGCAATGGTGGCAAGATTGTTGTAGGAGTAAACAATCGCTTTCTGACTACATCTGAGGCCTGCTCCACAGAAGGGAGATCAAAGCTGTTAGTACATACCTCATAGAATCCCCAGGTCTGAGAAGGTCATAGGCCCTAGGCCTGAACCTAGGGTTTTGGTTTATTAAATGGGCATGTCTACAAATGATTTCTAAATGTTTATGTTCATACCCACAGACAACTGCTGCTGTCAGCCTTGATCAAAATCTTTTACAGGAAATGGTGGTTAATGAAGAGACATATAATGATTAACTTTTGTGTATTCACACTTAAAACCTCTCTCCATCCAAGACACAAGGAATAGCATGGAAGAAGAGACAAAAAAATGTAGTAGGCAGATTATTGGGAGAGAGCTTTCAAATAAAATTTTCTATTACATAGCTCTTTCAATATTAAAATCACAGTAGCTGAGGATACCTGCATTGCATTTGAACAAAAATTGGCTTGTCAACATTGAAAGACTTTCCTGAGGCCCTGCCTCCTTGGTGAACAATTGTCTATGAATCAAACAGGAGGATTCCTACTTGAGGCCAGGAAAAATACCTGGAGAGTTTGATACTAGACTAGGTACGTGATGGTATCCACTGTGAAACAATTCAGATAGAGAAATAGGTGATAAGAAATATCAATGAGAATAACAAAGAGAAAGTGTGTACAGGTATATAGGGACAATTTCCAAATATCAAATACAAATGAGAAGACAGAAGCTGAGTAAATGGTCAGAATAAACTTGAGAGTCAAAAGAAGGGAAGTGTCCATGAAAGTTCTCAGATAAACTGCATATTAAAATTAAGCATTCTATAAATGCTGCTCAAATAATTACAACTTCAGTGATTATGAATAGTTTATAATGTTGCAGGTCAGGAGCCTAATTACCATTTACCTTTGGCCACCTTTAGCCTCCTAAATAGCTACTCCTTGCCCATCTTTTTTCTGACTGAACATCCTAAAACTAACAGATAAAAGCTTTTTGGAATGTGTCAAAGCAATACATTTACACCTTCAGGATTTACACAGTACTGAGAGCATCTAACTGTGGGACACATTTTCCTTGTGATTAAATATGAACATATTGAAATTAATTAATTTCTTTGATGAGATTTTATAAAAGTTGTCCTAAATGTCCTCAATGGTCTCATAGGTCCTTAATATTTTATAACTATATTACATAATTCCTAAAAGCTAAGTGTACTTCATACACATAATACACATATGTATAGACAACCACACATGAGATTCTTATCTTAGGGTTTGTACTGAACAGAGCCACATATATTGCTACTAAATATGAAGGCTTTCATTTGAATACAGAATTAACATTTTAATATAGTAAATATCCCTGACTAGGTTCCAAACTCAACAATGATAGAAACCAGAATTACACATCCCATTCACACTCAAACCTAACCACAACCAAAGTTCAAGGAAAGCTAATGGTTGAAAGATCAAAACAAGCTGATGTTTGAAAGTTTTACTTACAGATAATTCCTTTAAAGGACATGATAAAGAATGGGGTGACAAGAAGTATGTAGTCTTAATAAGGCAATAAAGATCAATCCATTATTAGAGACTGTTAGGTTGGAGGCCTGGGATAAAGATCAAAATGCCATGGACCAGGAGGACCCCGCTCTTCTCTTCTGGTCAGGACCCCGTGTTTGCAAAAGCATGGGAAGAAAGCCTATGTAAAGCACCTGAAGACGCCAACACTTGATTCTAGATTCCAAAGAGACCACCAGATCTGAGTTTCACCTTAAGGCCTTCCACCTGGCCTAATTGGCCAAATCCCATGATGTCACTGTCTCCCCTCCCTTGCCCTATAAGAGATCCCCAGTCCCCCCCAGAGGTCCATTCTCCCTTGGCCTTTCACTCCCTGTGGCCCATCAGGTTCGTCCAAGAGCACATTTCCCTTGGAATAAAGCCTGGCTTTCTTTGCTTTTAATTCAGATTGATTCAGCCTTTCACTTCATGTCCTGAACCTAACAAAGACCATTTAAAGATTGACAATATCAAAAGAATAAAGTGAAGTATAAATAGTTTTCATGAGTTCGATTCACCCACAGTTATCTGTAGTCAACTCTCTCCCACAGTAGCATACAGGAACCTAGAAAGTTATGAGAGATTAAAACATAAGCACAAAACACAAGGTTAAAGGGAACTGCCAGGCCAGGAGGGCACAGGACCAGGGAAGTCCCTTTGCTTCCTATGAGGAGGGTGGGGGGGGAGAAACAGACAAAAATCACTGCAGAAACACAACAAAGCCCACTAGCTGTCCCACGCTACCCTCCTCAACTCTCTCTCACAGTAGCATACAGGAACCTAGAGAGTTATGAGAAATCAAAACACACACAGCACATAGGGTCAACAGAGACAGACTGCTAGGCCAGCAGGGCACAGGCCCAGGAAGGTCCCTTTGCTTTTTATGAGGAGGACGTTCAGGGGAAATCCCATTATTACTCTGTACCCAAAAAGACAACACCGCAGAAACACAAAGCCGAATAGCAGTCCCAGGCTGCCTTCTCCCAACCCCTGTAGGCAATAGCCTGGGCTAGCCCAGAGGTAAGCCCTATAATACACCCCAGAAGAAGCCATGTGTCACCCCTGTCTGACCCAGGTGCCAGACCCTGAATGGGTCTCTAGCCAAAGAAACAGAAGCACAGCAGCTACATGGGTACCCCAAGGACCTTGGGAATTTCCCAAGCTCCAAAGACTCCTATCCAAGCCAGACCAAGATTCCTGATTAACTGCTGATGAGAATTTTACTAATTGCTACCAAAAGGCAGTTTATTTATTTCTGGTCATTTAAGAGAGGGTCTCCCTGTAGCAACTATCTGCCGTCTGAAAATTTATGCAGACCAATTGGCCTGACCTTGGGCTCAGAGAGACCTGCCTGCCTCTGCCTCCCAAGGGCTGGGATTAAAGGCATGGGCTACCACTACACCTGGCAGGTTTAAAATACTCTTAAAAGTTCAGCTGTCCCAGGCCACTAGGTTGAGGAATGCATTAGGGCCTACCCTAAAGCAAAATGTCAAAGTGTGGTGAGATTAAAAGATTAGAATTAATTATTGCCTAGGACTTCTAATTAATAGATAGATAGATAGATAGATAGATAGATAGATAGATAGGTAGATAGATAGATAGATAGATGATAGATAGATAGATAGATAGATAGATAGATAGATAGATAGATAGGACACTCATCCACTGCTGGTGGGAATGTAAATTATTCATACAACCACTATGGAAAGCAGTGTGGAGAACACTTAAAAGGCTCAAAATGAACCTACCACTTGACCCAGCCATATCAGTCTTGGGTATATACCCACAAGACTCATCTTAACACAAAGATACATGCACATCTATGTTTATTGCAGCTCTCTTCACAATAGGGAAGAGCTGGAACCAACCCAAATACCCCTCAACTGACAAGCGGATAACAAAAATGTGGTACATCTACACAATAGAGTTCTATGCAATGGTAAAGAAAGATAACATCGTGAACTTTGCAGGTAAATGGATGGAACTCAGAGTCATTATGTTAAATGAAGTAACACAGGCCCCCACCCCCCCCAAAAAAACAGGGAATTGTTTCCCTCATTTGTGTATGCTAGCATCAAATCCCCCTGTTGAAAGGTAACCTGAGCATTGTTATTGTTGTTTCTTTTTATCTGAAAGCAACTGTGCCTTTATAATGTGAATCTCTTTATTTTATTTTATTTTATTTTTGCATGCAGGTAAAAAATATAACTTTATATTCTATTTTATATAGATATATATACATAGTTTTATATATACATAAATATACATACATACAAACACAAATGCATACACATATCACTTGAATTGGAGGGTTTTTTTCCTTCCTTAAAAGATGTCATGGGGGCTGGAGAGATAGCCTAGTGGTTAAGAGCACTGACTGCTTTTGCAGAGGACCCAGGTTCAATCCCCAGCACCCACATGGTGGCTAAGAACCGTCTGTAACTCAAAATCCAGGAGAACTCCAGTTCCAGGGGAATCCGAGACCCTCTTCTGACCTCCACGGCATTGCATGACATGGGTGCACAAACCTACATGCAGACAGTATATTCATACACATACAAAAATAAATAAAATTTTAAAAAAAGATGTCATGTTTTCCTTAAGGAAATGCTCAAAGGTTACTCCTTGGCAACCCCAACCATCAATCCTGTTCTTTTGCTCCACATTGGGGTCTTTCCCTCCCATGGTCCCCCAAAACGAAGTCCAGTAAGCATGCGCCCTGTCTTGATCCCCCTGCACTAGCCCCATGATACAGCCCAGGTAGTCCAACAATGACAGTCTACACTCTGATGAGGCTGACATCCCCTTAGCTGTTTAGTCCTTAAGCTGGGTATTTCAGTGGTACCCATCTGGCATTGAAGGTTTGGAGGATTCTTGGAGAGACATGAGTCCTCAGTCCATATTAGAAGGTTAAAAAGCTGTGTCTCATGCCTTTGAGGAGTGCCAAAAGTGGTGGAAGCCACAGAGTAGATGCACTTGTCAGTAAGAATTGGAGACAGGCCAAACAACAGTACTCTCTCTTTATTCTTTTTGTCTTTTTTACTAAGATCTCAAGTTCTGTGTCTTCAGTATAGTTTCTCTGGTCTTACTGATTATTTATATCTGGTCGTACTTTCCTTTTGGATGCTTAAGGCCACACAGCCCAGATTAACCAAGCTTTTTGTTTTCTTGAGGTCAGTTGAAGATCTGGTCCTCAGGGGTCTCTCAGGGTTTTTGGGGGTAGGAGGATGGGAGCCCCTTGCTCCTTTTGTCTTTTCATTTACTAGTTCCATCCACTTGAGGACAAAATCAGGTCTTGCTAGACCAGGCTTCCTTTTCTGAAGCGTGAGCAGACTTCCCTCTTGTTAGACTGGACACTGGCTGAGGTCCCATCAGGGGCTCTCCAAGACCTCCCTGAACAGGAAGACTGGAGACCCACGTCTGTAGGACATTTCAAGAAGTGTCCCCATGCATAATCCCCTAAGACTTGGCTGATCTCTGAGGGCAAGGAACAAAGTTATCCTTTCGGGATAATGTGAATCTCTCAGTGGGCCCTACAATTAACTTACCACTTATTTTCAGACATTTTAATTACCATATAGGGGTGGAAGGTATTTATTCATATCTTAGAGTAATATAAAATTAAAGAGAAAAATGCGAATTCCTAAACATACTAACATGCAGTTTATTTCCGAAGGACATAATTTGGGTACATATGTGACCTTTATATAGGCATATTTTTTTTTTTGGTCTTTTTGAGACAGGGTCTCCCTGTAGCTCTGGCTGTCCTGGAACTCACTCTGTAGACCAGGCTGGCCTCGAACTCACAGAGATCTGCGTGCCTCTGTCTCCCAAGTGCTAGGATTAAAGGTGTGTGCCACCACACCCGGCATTTATTTATTTCTGTATGTGTATCAATGTACTGTCTGCATGCAAGTTTGTGCACCTGTGTCGTGCAATGCCGCAGAGGTCAGAAGAGGGTGTTGGATTCCCCTGGAACTGGAGTTCTCCTGGAATTGGAGTTTCAGATGGTTCTCGGCCGCCATGTGGGTGCTGGGGATGGGTCCTCTGTAAGAGCAGTTGGCGCTCTTAACCGCTAGGCCATCTCTCCAGCCCCTGGCATATTTTGAAACAATATAAATGAAAGGGAACAACAACAACAAAAGGACTGTGTCAAAGAACTGATTGGCACAGTTAAATTCTGCCCCAAACAATAAACTTCTGCAGAAAAAAAAACTAATATATTGGGAAAAACCAAATGCCAGATTAGAAATGATTGAATGTGGCCTATCAATATTACAAAATTGAATTTAGCAATTACTCAAACTATGTACCTACTCTAAAATGGACAGATCTTTAACTTTATATAAATGAAAGGCAATCACAAAACTACACTCATTCTATAATATAATTTAAAGGAAGAGTACAGATAAGGAATCCTATAATGTGAGGATGTCATCTGACTCAGGCATCACAACATGTACCTCAGCAAGGCAGGTTTGGCAACACAGGCTAGATAAGCTGGTTAAAAGAGCTTGATGTATACTGGGAAAAAACACAAGATTTATTTGTTGTGGCCTAATAGGGCAAGAAAAAGAGATCCAATGGAACACACACACACAAGTCTACCTTCAGGATCCTGGCATGAGGGTAGGTTTAAATAGATACCAAGAGACATGCATAACTACACAGTCCAGTCAAGATGTGGTCCCCAGTCTACCAGGGTCTCAGATCCCAGTCTCTGCTTCTAGCTCAGTCTGTCCTGCAAGGCCATCTGCCTGGTTGTATATCTTTCTCCAGGAGACAAGTTCCTCCTCTGGCTATTCCCAGGGATTCAGGCTCTTCTTTTCTCAGTAGACAATTGCTGGAGGATTTCTGATTTCTTGAGATTCATTTTTCAATATTCTTGAGAGCCAAAGAGAAGACCGCAGGTGCCTCTTCAGAATATGTCCATTACTGCCAGATGGGCTGGTAACAGGGAGCAGACTGCTGGTTGGCTTGAATAGGAACAGCTGGAAAGGCTAAAAGTATGGGGTTGCATCTGCTTCTAATCCCAGCACTCAGCAGGCAGAGGCAGGAGGATGTCTGTGAAATAGAGGTCAGCCTGGCCTACTCAGTGTGTTCCAGGCCAGCTAGGACTATGTGGAAACTCTGTATAAAAATAAAATAAAATAATAAATAAATAAATAAATAAATAAAATTTTAAAATTCCAAAGTACACAGACTTTCATGTAGGATACAAACTGCTCTAAACTTGGTTGTAGTGGTCATTTTATAATTTTGAGATTATACTATGGACCTCTGATTCACATACCTAAAATTGGGAAATTGTATGGTTTGTGGTCAAGATGCTCTCAGCATTCATATGGAAAAATTATAGTTGGACTGTGTTATAATCTGATTCCAGGGCTGGAGAGATACCTTAGCAGTTAAGAGCACTGCCTGCCCTTGCAGAAGCCATGGGTTTGAATCCCACGTTGCAGCTAACAACCATCAGTAACTCCAGCTCCAGAGGGTTCCATGCATTCTTCTGTTCTTTGTGGGCATTAGTTACACTTGGCTACATGCCCAGAAAACACCGATAGACATGAAAGAAAAATAAATACACACAAGGAATCCAATTAGATTTAGTTAACATCTATAGTTATATGTCCAGTTCTCATATCACAAGTGTGTAACACATGTGTGTCACTGAGTTTCAGTAGTCATATATCATATTGACATCTGCCTTTGCTTCTTTCTTTTGGCATCCAGACACTATGACTGCTCCATGTGTATTTTCTTTGTTATGCATGTTATGTATTCAATAATGAATTATTTTTAGATATCAGCAAGAGCAGAGTGATCACCATTCCAGAGGAACCTCTGATTTGAGCCAAGATGTCTGTAAAAATTATTGCATTTCTGTTCCTCCTGCAGCTGCAGATTTCTTTGGTCCTGGGAGTTGTGGGAAGGTGCTGGTATGGCCAGTGGAACACAGCCATTGACTCAACTTAAGGACAATCCTAGATGAACTTGTGAAGAAGGGTCATGAAGTGACTGTCCTGAGACCTTCAGCTTCCCTTTAACTTAATGTTGACAGGATATATCATTGAGATTGAGACATTTGGGGGCTGGAGAGATGGCTCAGTGGTTAAGAGCAATGACTACTTTTGCAGAGGACCCAGGTTTGGTTCCCAGCACCCACATGGCTAAGAACCATCTTGGGCTGGGTGTGGTGGTACATGCCTTTAATCCCAGCACTCAAAAAGCAGAGGCAGGAAGATCCCTGTGAGTTCAAGGCCAGCATGGTCTATATAGTGAGCTCCAGGCCAGCTTGGACTATAGGGATACCCTGTCTCAAAAAAAAAAAAATTGAAACAGTTTAAACACATCAAGTCTAGATCCAAGTCTCCTAAACAGAACTCCCTCAAGTCACATCTACCAGAGCAATGAACCAGGGCAACACATGAATGACAGTATTTCAAAGAGGATGACTGGATGGCAACACTGAACTCAGCGATGGAGAGACAGGCATGAAAAAGTAGCTAGCAGTGCAGAGAAAAAGTTGTGGGGTCTATTAGGATATTTTAAAATTTAGGTTCACGTGTGAAAGAGAATGTGTGTATGTCAAGTTTGGTGGCCTATCCCAGGATCCCAGAAAAGCATGTCAAATCTCCTGAAGCCAGAGTTACAATCATCTGTGAGATTCCCTGAGCTGGGAAATAGTGAAATAGTGAAGGGTCATGGGTTATCTGGAAAAGCAGCAAGCATTCCTAAGTGCTGAGATGTCTCTCCTGACTGACGATGGGAGCAAGTTTGATGCCGCTGCAACCCTAGTTCCTAGGTCAGGGAGAAACTCGATGTAGGTCATCGCACCTAACTAGAGGAGGCTGTGCAGTCATTGCCGGTTCTGAATCCAAAGAAGGAAGATGCCTGAGGGCTGTGTAAATACTTTTCTCTGTAAAATAAATCTACTAATGGGCCTTTAACCTCAAGAGCCAAAGCTAGTGCAATATTGTTCCATCTCTAAAACAGAGCCTTTCTTAGAGTCCATCCCTTTTCATGAGCAGATGACTTAACTTTCATGATTGACACCAAATGAGACCCTAGTGCCACTAGTAGTTACATGAATATAATCAAAGGAAGAATATGATCAAAGGAAGATGCCCCACCAGGCTGTATCCTCACACATCACAACCACTTAGAGCTGAACATCCATAACCATCACTGCTCACCTCCACAGAACCTAAAGACTTGCATTCCATGACTCTAGACCTAGAAATTTTGGCTGACAGTGCCAGAATCCATCACCAGTGCCACACACATGAAGAGACTTGAGTCCACAGAGCCACCATTAGCAATCGGACATTCCTGGAGCATACCTCTGCAGTACCTCAGGAAAACTCATCTGTTCCTCACACGTTAGAATCCATCTACTTATGCTGCAGGCTATGTCACCCTAGGGTGCAACAGTGCATGACCTGTCTCATGCTCCTCATGGCCCTTGTCCTGGCATCAGGGCTGCTGCTGACATCAGCACTCTCTCTGCAGCAGCTGTGGCCTTGTATGTTTAGCAACCCATACCCACCATAAAGACACACTACTGCCTCCACAAACACCTGCACTGCAGGTCACTGAAATACTTACAGTCAGGATTCATCTTCACATAGAGTCTGTATTTCTGTGATCACCCAGAACCAAAGCCAAAGCTGCTGTCTGGAGATTGTGGGCCAGCAAGTTCAACCTAAGCAGCCAGCAAGCTCAACCTAACCAGCCTGCAAGCTCAACCTAACCAGCCAGCAAGCTCAACCTAACCAACCAGCAAGTTCAACCTAACAAGCCTGCAAGCTCAACCTAACAAGCCTGCAAGCTCAACCTAACAAGCCTGCAAGCTCAACCTAACCAGCCAGCAAATTCAACCTAACCAGCCTGCAAGCTCAACCTAACCAGTCAGCAAATTCAACCTAACCAGCCAGCAAATTCAACCTAACAAGCCTGCAAGCTCAACCTACCCAGCCAGCAAGTTCAACCTAACCAGCCTGCAAGCTCAACCTAACCAGCCAGCAAGCTCAACTTAAGCATCCAGCAAGTTCAACCTAAGCATCCAGCAAGTTCAACCTAAGCATCCAGCAAGTTCAACCTAACCAGCCTGCAAGCTCAACCTAACCAGCCTGCAAGTTCAGCCTAACCAGCTTGCAATCTCAACCTAACAAGCCAGCAAGTTCAACCTAACCAGCCAGCAAGTTCAGCCTAACCAGCCAGCAAGCTCCCAGTTTAGCCAAGACATCCTGTTTCAAAAAAGATAGTGGAGAAAAAAATAAAAGATGAACACCTATATTAATTTGTCCTCCACATTTACACACATGTAGCTTGGAATAAGTGGTTGTTACATCAGAAATGTAGCTGTCTATGTGATGCCAGGGGGAGGAACATGAAAAGGAAGTAAAGCATGAAGCTCCAAACAACATGCTAATATTACACCAAAAGACCCAAAAGAAATCTATGAAATGTTAAAAAGTAACTCAAAACATTCACATAGAATCTCAAAAAAAAATGCAAGAGAACAAGAATTATAGTGAAATCAGGAAACCAATTCATGAACTGAATAGTAAATTAAAAGAGAGACAGTAGTCTTTAAACACAAATTAAATCTGTTATTTAAAAATCATCAATAAAATGAAATATAGCAATGAGAGACAATAACAGACTAGCTTATATAAAATAGGAATATCTGACTTGAATATAGCTAATTAAAAAATTCCAGGCCCAGTAAAAAGAAACCAGGAAAAAAGAAGAAAGGAATCCTGTAAGATTTAAAAAATGTGATTTAAAAACATGTTTCTGGGCTGGAGAGATGGCCTAGCAGGTAAGAGTGCCAACTGCTCTTGCAGAGGACCCGGGTTCAATCCCCAGCACCCACATGGTGGCTGAGAACCATCTTTAACTCCAGTTCCAGAGGAATCTGACACCCTCTTCTTACCTCCGCGGCATTGCATGACACGGGTGCACAAACCTACAAGCAGACAGTACATTAATACACATAAAAAAATAATAATAAATAGATTATAAAAAAATAAAAAAACATGTTCCCATGGGGATTTTCAGAGAGGAAAGTAAGCAAATGACCATGAAAAGACTATCAGATGAAATTGCTGAATATTTCCCAAATTCTGAAATAAATTTTACTATGAGTGATACAATTACTGAAAATTACCATGTGCCGAGGTCACCATTGTAACAACATTGTGATATGCTGTCGACCTTTAGCAGGTAGCTAACAGGTGAGATCCTTTAGTTATGGTGTTTTATACTCAATGGGAATTCTGGAACTTTGATCTCTTCTAACTCCACCTCTGATTTCTGACTTCTGATGAAGCAGGTACCTCTGCCATGTACTCTAGTCAGGTTTTTTTTTTCCATTTTTTATTGAAATCTTCACTTTTTATGAATAATTTTTCAATCAATCTCAGTCTAGTTTATAACCGCTTCTCCCTTGGCATCCTCCAGCACCCCCCCCCCGCATTCACACATTCTGTCATTTGTGCTCGAGTCCCCGGTCAGGTTTTTTTAATAGTCATTATAACCCCAGTGTTTGGGGGTCAGTTAGCCCTGGGCTAGGAACCCCAGAATCATAAGATAAGCCAACACTTTTCTTTAATTTTCTTACATATTTTATTATGACGATTGAAAGCTCAACAGTACAGAAGTTCACTTTCACATCCAGGAACCACAAATCCTAAGTAGACTCAAGCTAAAATTACCTTGACCAGGAATATTTTTCTGAAAGTCTCAAGAGTCAAAAACAAAGAGAATTATAACAGGAGCAAGGGATAAAGATTACATCACACATAAAGAAACCTCCACTATACTCGGTAGTGTCAGCAGAACTTGGGATGGTATCCATGTCCTGGCAGTTACTCACAGACCAAAATCTCTAATTAACATGGATGTACAAGTTCACAAAATACTAGCACACATGGTCCATAGGTCTATCAAAGAGGTTAAGAACACACATGCATACAAACACACACACATACATCTCACACACACACACAAACACAGTAGTAGATACTAGCATACTCAGGCCAAAGTTTTGTTGCGTGGAAGAAGCTAACTGGTGAGTGGTTAGGAATCAATAGATTCCTTAGGTAGAAATACCAAAAATATAATCTTATATATGGCTTACTAAACCTTTCTAAAATCAATTACAGTGCATAGTTAACAATTCAGAGATTAGGCTAAGCACCATTAAACTACATTTATATCAAAAATTGTTGAATTGGATATGATTAATATGTCAACATTCATATAAAATGTGACTCCTTAAGAAGCAGGTTCAGGAGGCCAGTACCTTATCCATTAGGCACTCATCCACTGCTGGTGAGAATGTAAACTTGTTCAGCCACTATGGAAAGCAGTGTGGAGAACCCTTGGAAGACTTGGAATGAACTTGCCCACCCGACCCAGCCATACCACTCCTAGGCATGTACCCTCAAGACTCACCCCACCGCAGAGATACATGCACGGCCATGTTTATTTCAGTTCTCTTCACAATAGCAAGGAACTGGAACCAACCCAAATGCCCGTCAACTGAGGAGTGGATAGAGAAAATGTGGTACATCTACACAATGGAGTTCTGTGCAGCAGTAAAGAATGATGACATAATGAGCTTTGCAGGAAAATGGCTGGAGCTAGAGAACATCATGCTGAGTGAAGTAACACAGTCCCAGAAAAACAAACGAATGGTATCCCTCATCTGTGGATGCTAGTGCCAATTACCTAGTTGTAAGTATTTCTTGTGCACGGCCCCTTGAGCTTTTGTCCAAGCAGTTGGGAGTGATGCATATTGGAAACAACAACAACAACAGAAAGGACTGCATCAAAGAACTGACTGAAACAGTGAACTTCTGCTCAAAACAGTCAACTTCCACATGGAGAATTTTCAGAAAGACTGAGAAGGAGATGAAAAGCATGTTTGGCAGAATACATGAGCTCTGGTGGGGTAGGCGGATAGGGTGGGGGACACGGGTCTAGATTTGCTAATATTGTACAAAATATATATTAAAAAAAAAAAAGGTTCACATAAAAAAATAAAAAGACCCTCCCCCCTGAGCTACAGCACCGCTTCTCCCAGCCTGCTCTCAAGAAGGGGGCGGTCCAAGCTCAGCGTGAATTAAAAGGACTCTGAATTTACATCGGAGCCATGTGTCTTGGTGGTCCTTTGGGGGTCCCAGTGATCTGGGCCTTGTTGAGGTACATGATGTGACCCCCAAATCAGATAACATCCTCACATTATAGGATTCTTTACCTGTGCTCTTCCTTTAAATGCTATTATAAAATGAGGCGCCGGGAATGGGGCTGGGCAACCTGAGGAAATAGGGATCTGCCCTGCCTGGTGCTCAGTGTTTCTTTCTCGTTCTAGTTACCAATTTTGTATAGTTTTGTGTCCGGCCATGTGAATACTGGGAAAACCCAGGGATCCATCTCTCCAGCTTGCCCCCCTTAGATATCTTTACCCATGTAAATGAAAAACATACTGCCTGTTTCCAATTGTCCTTTTTCCTTTCAACCTCCTGTAGTTGTTTTGAAGCATTCTAAGGAGCCTGCAAGTGATGGTAGAATCCTGGATGTTGCAGAGGGTAGTGAAAGGTGTGGTCCTGTGGATGGATGGAAGGAAGGAGGTGAATTTTGAAGAAGAATTTAAATGTCATCCTGACCTGTGATCCTTAGTCCTTGCCTTATACAGTCCAAACAAGAATGCCTCCTTTTTATTGTTTTTTTTTTTTATTGTTATTAAACTTTTTCCATAAGTACATCATTTCTCAATCGAATCTAGAGTTGCTTCCCTTTCCATGTCCCCCACCCCTAATTGTGCCTTCTTAAGCAAGTATTTTTTCATTAAAAAAATCAAATAGAGATGAAAAATTCCTTAAAATGTAAATGAAGGTCGCTGGAGAGATTGATCAGCGGTTAAGACACTGGCTGTTCTTACAGAGGACCCGGGTTCAGTCTCCAGTAACTTCATTGCTGCTAACATGTAATTATGCTAACTTTTAACTCCAGTTCCATAGGATCTGATGCCCTCTTTTGGCCTTCGAGGTGCATTGCATGCAGCCAAAACCCCTCATACACACTTAAGAGAAAGAGAGAATCATTTAAAAATGGATGAAATTAAAAATTGATGGAAATTAAAAGTTCAATTTGAGTACTGTTTATATTCAAAAGCACATTTTCACAAGTTAAGTCTGGCAGTGTCCTGTGCAATGCAGCTTTCCTATTACTGAAAGGTGTGTATCTAGTCTCTGTGACTCCCTTTATCATAATGTGTTCAGTGTTTTAACTCACCGATGCTTTTCAAAGCCTCCTTATTTATGCAGTGGGAACTATTTCCCTGTATTCTTATACAGTAATTATAGAGTATTATAAAGTAATCACTGACATGAACAAATTATTCTTGTTCTGTAACAGTCATTGCTTTCTTTTTTGAAAATTACTTGTTAAAGAAATCACAAATAGACAACTCAAACATTTTTAGGGTAGCCACTCAAAATCTTGCCCTGTCTTAAACTCTCCATATATAATTTCAGTTATCTTCTCTACAGTAAATGGCCGTTCTGACAGCATGGAGCTTTGTTTGGGGTTTACACTTCTCTATTAATTGTTTTTATACACATCCTCCACAAAAGGGAGAAGTATGTCAAAGCTTAAACTAGAAAAATAATTAGCTTAATGGCTAATTATCTTTAATGGCTCATTTTGAAAACATCTGTAAAATCATACAAAATATAAAACTAAGATTTACTCATATTCTTCAGGCAATAATATGCCTGGGTTTTGTTGTTGTTTTTTAGTCTAGGGATATAGTTCAGTGGTATGATGTCTTCTTTGTGTGCACAAGTTCCTGGTCTCAATGTAGCCAGCACATACTAAACATAATTTGTGTGTTTTCATTCTGTTCTTTATCTATGCATATATGTATGAATATATACATACATATATGTGAGTTAGGATTGTAGTTTCAGTATAGTGCTTGTTACCTAGCATTCAAAACCTTAATTTCTGTCCTCTTCACACACTAACATATATAATATATATTTAGGAAACTGAAAACCTGTTATCTAAATGCTTTAATCCTATGAGAAAGTATAATCTCATTATATGTATAAATTTCTTCTAATTTTCCAAGTTTAAATGTTATTTGTGTTCTTGACAGGGTAATTAAGTATCCATGGGTAAAATAATTGTAATATAATATATGAACAGTACACACTTAAAAACTACTTACCATACATCTAAATTACTTTTGGTGCCTCTTTTATGAATAACCACTATGCGTATTGGTTTTATATCATAATTATTTTCCTGTGGATAATTTCTCAACAATCTTTTGGGAAACTAATGCCAATAATATATTTTTCTTTTTCTCTTTTTTGTGGATGATTATACCAGAGTAAATGATATATCCTTCGATTAAATGCTAGTCAAATTCTAGTCTCAGAATGTTCCAAATCCTCTCTTTTTCTTATTATACAATCCACAATTAATAATAATATCATTTATGTTTTTACTTAGAGGTATATAAAGTCACAAGATGAAAGATTTGTGATAAGAGACCGCATCTGTAAATGACATCTGTATTACATCATTACTAAGTATCTCAATATGACACTGAAAATATAAAGCCATGCTTGAATGCCACTACTTAATCCTGTCTGACATACACATGGAAGCACCTTTCCATGGAGTACCCCATCTGCTTTGCTCTATGTGGAAGCTGAATCCTTGAGGGGTGATTTTAAAGTGAGCTGAGAATTTTGTGTTTTGTTTTGAGATAGTGTCACAGAGCCCTGGTTAGTCTCAAGGTCAGTATGTAGCCAAAGTTGCCTTTGAACTCTTGATCCTCTTGCCTCCACATCATAAATTCCTGAGATTACTGTTAAGTTTGTGTCCGGGAGAGCCAAAGTGAAAGGAAAACGCCAGGCTTCGGCACTCCAGGAAAGTTCACTTCAGGGATAGCCGGGATTTGGTTCTAAGATGGAGAAGAGCAGCCAGCACCAAAATGGCATCTGGCAAGGCCCTTTAAGGTATCTTGGGTGAGACAGCAGGTAAAGAGGAAGTGAGGCCACTGATTGACAGTTTCTTGAAGGAGTGGAAAATCCCTATGTGCTCTGTGAATACCGGCCATACATTCCAGATCTTGTGGAGGACCAGGCCTAACACTTACATGGGTATGCCATGAAGCCTAATATTTGTGGTGGGTTTGTTTTTCATTTTCCCTTTGACACAAGGTCTCACTCTGTAGCCTTAGCTGACCTGAAAGAGGAATTTTTGGGAATGCCCCAAACCTCATCCTACTATTGCATGTGATTCACTTTAATTTTTCAGTAATCAAGATAAAACTTATGTGTGCAGAAAATAGGCATTAAGTTTAAAAATATATAATGTGAGATGCCTGTTACCTCTAACTTTTTTATTAGAGTCATAGTTTAAAGCACTATAAAAATGTCTATGTCCACACTTCAACATCATACAATATTAGAGTATTTTTATACTTACTAAATCAATATGGATTTTCTGAAATCCTGAATTTATGAATTTGCGGTTTCTAATACTCTACAAATTTGTCTTATCTTCCACAAATGACTCCATGACACATACACACACCTCCTAAATCATGCACACACAATAATGATAGTAATAGTAATAATAATAAAATAGCCAGGTAAAATTATTATTCTAATTGATGATTAAAGCATCATTTAATCAAACAGCTGATAGTATAGCTATGAACTTGCTTAGTGAATTCCTCAGCACTTTATTTTGTTGATGTGTGACTTTCTAGAATGTTCTATACAAATGATAGCCAAGGCCTTCAATCTGACAACACTATAAACTTTTTTACAAAACTCTGAGTTTGGCAGATGATTTCATAAACTTATTTAAACAATGTACTCATAAGATTTAAATTTCTCTGACTTTCTATTCTCTCCCATTCACCTTCAGCTACAGAGAAAATTTAGAATCTCCCAGGAGGAACTGAAGACAGTACATACCTAGAACTTCACTATAAAACTGATTCCACTTCTTCTCATTAAATTGTTGGAACCAAAAATCAAAATAAAGCATGTGCATTTCATTTTTCACCCTCTCCAGGAATGTCATCCGCTCACTGAGTGCTGACAGAACAACAGGCACATAGGAAGGAGGCAGTGGGAGTCCACTACTGTACTTTTCATATGTGGATCCAGGAAGGAAGCGCAGAGTGAACACCAAGGGCGTCTTGAGAATCTCAGCCAGCAGGTCACCACAGGGACAGAAAGGATCTGCAAGGATGATGTCAAACCTGGATCCTTGTAATTTTGTCATAAGTTCCTTGTTCAAAACTGCGTCTTTACAGAGATTCTCAGAATAATCTGAATCTATCCAAACAGTGTCTTGCATCATTGAAAAATATGTCCAAACTGATTATATTGACAATTCTTAGGTCATTAGCCTGAGTCCATAAATCACTCTCATCAGGCCATTGATGAAAAATTCCCCTACATAGCACATGGAAAATGATGTATGGTAAGTGTGATGGTTTGAGTGAGAGTGTCCCCCATAGGCTTTAAGTATTCAGACATTTTGTCCTCAGTTGGTGGCACTGGTTTGGGAGGCCTTAAAAGGTGTGGCCAGGCTGGAGGAAGTTCGTCACTAGGGGCAGGTTTAGTGAGTTCAACAAGCTTTGCAGGCTCCAGTTGTCTCTCTCTTGGCTTCCAGTGTTTATTGGAGATGTGAACCTCAGCTTTCTGCTCCAGCCCTGGCCACCATGCCTCCCCACCACATTGGACTCTTAATTCCCTGGAACTGTCAGTCATAAGCTCAAATAAACTCTTCCTTTTATAAGTTCCCTTGGTCATGGTAGTTTTATCACAGCAACAGAAAAGTGACTAATACAGTAAGTCTCAAACTTAATGACAGATGTCTTGTCAACATCGTAAGAAAGGGAAGCTGAAGGTCTCAGGACAGTCACTTCATGACCCTTCTTCACAAGTTCATCTAGGATTGTCCTTAAATTGGGCCAATGGCTGTGTTCCACTGTCCACAGCAGCACCTTCCCACAACTCCCAGGACCGAAGAACTCTGCAGCTGCATGAGGAAGAGAAATGCAATAATTTTCACAGACATCTTTGTTAAATTTAAAACAAAATGGTGATCACAAAAGAAACATTGGTTAAAATATAAGTTGTGAGCTGGTGTGGTGATGTATGCCTTTAATCTTAGCATTTAGGAGGCAGAGGCAGGCAAATCTCTGTGAATTCAAGGCCAGCCTGGCCTACATAGTAAGTTCTAGGCCAGGTGAGGCTAATGGGAGATCTTGTCTCAAAAAGGCCAAGGTGGGGGGGAACTTGTGAGTTGGATATGGTGACACAGGACATTAATCCCAGCTCTTGGGGTGGGGGGGGGTACAGATTCAGTCAGTTTGAGGCCAGCCCAGTCTTCATAGTGGGTTCCATACCAGCTGTGGCTATGGAGAGACCTCGTCTCAAGAGTAGTAACTAAACAAACTAACAAATAGACAAATAAATAAAAGATATAATCTGTGAATTTGAAAGTAAACACATATAGAATAATCATGGTCTCTCAATACCAAGTGCAAAAATCACCAAAAGCCAGATGTGAATGTGATAAATGACTCCTGGTCCTCAGTGACCTGCATATGTGGTGCATTTATGATATGAGAATAGTAGGAGGTGAAATGTTTTTTTTAAAAATGTAGCTTCTTTGGTACAGAACCAGAATTGCTGAATCTGAATTTTTATATCCATATCACACTGTTCTGTGATTTTTTTTCAAAGGACTGTTGACATAGTAATCATATTCAATTCAACAATTTTAGATATAAATGTAGTTTGGTGCTCCTTCACATAATCTTAGAATTGTTAATTATGCACTGCCTTTTATTTCCAAACAGTTTGGTATGCCAAACATAAGGTTATATTTTTTATATTTCCACCTGTTTCATTCCTAACCACCAGCAGTTAGCTTCCTCCACTCAGAATGTTGGCCTGAGTATGCTAGTGTGTGTGTCTGTCTGTCCATCTATCTGTCTGTATGCATGTGTGTTCTTAACCGCTTTGACAGACCTATGGAGCATGTGTGCTAGAATTTTATGAACTTGTACATTCACAGTAATTAGAGATTTTGGTCTCTGAGTAACTGCCAGGACATGGATACCATTCCAATTCCTGCTGACACTACTGAATATAGTGGGGATTTCTTTATATGTGGTGTAAATCTTCCTCTCTTGCTCCTTTTATAATTCTCTTTGCTTTTGACTCTTGACAGTTTGATAAAAATATCCCCGGGAAGGGTAGTTTTCCATTGAACCTACTTAGGATTTTGTGCTTACTGCATGTGAACATGAACTTTTGTGCTCTTCAACTTTCTATCATCGTAATAAAATACATGAGACAATTAAGTTATAAAAAGAAAAAAATGTTATCTTATCTTATGGTTCTGCACTTCCCAGTGAAAGATTAACTGACCCCAAACATCCAGCTTTTATCAAGAAAAAAAAAAAAAACCCTGATTTGCCAAGAGTGGTGGGTGCATGCCTTTAATCCCAGCACTTGGGGGACTTGGGAGGCAGAGGTAGGTGGGTTTCTATTAGTTTGAGGCCAGCCTGGTCTAGGTAGTGAGGTCTAGGATACCTGGGGCTACAGGGAGACCCTGTCTCAAAAAGACCAAAAAACAAAAACAAACAAACAAACAAAAAACCCTGACTGGAACACATGGCAGAGGAACCTGCTTCATCAGGAGTCAATAATCAGAAGTGGATGAAGAAGAGACAAAAGTTCCAGAATTCCCATTGAGTGGGAATTCTTTAGGGATACACACCCATGACTAAAGGATCTCACCTATGAGGCTACCTGCTAAATGTCCACAGTCATTCACAATAGTGTTATGATGGTGATGATCTCTCGGCACATGGACATTGGGGAAAATTGATTCACCCATAATAAAATTAGTTTCAGGATCTGGAAAATATTCAGCAGTTTGATTGTTAGTTTTTTATAATAGTCTTTTGCCTACTTTCTTTGAAAATTCCTTTGAAAACATTTTTAAAATTGTATTTTCTTTTTAAAAAATTATTTATTATTTTTATTTTACATGTATAAGTGTAAGGCCTACATGATGTATCCCCGTGTTGTGCATTGTCCACAGATCTCAGAAGATGGTGTCTGATCCCTGGAACTGGAGTTAGGGATGATTGTTAGCTGCCATGTGGTGCTGGGTCCTCTACAAGAGCAGCTAGTGCTCTTAAACACTTAGCCATCTCTCCAACACAGCTCCTAAATTGTATTTTCTAAATCTTAGAAGATTTCTGTGTCTTTTGTCATGTTTTTTTTTTTGTCTGTATAGTTTTTTTTATTTTATTTATTTTTGTATGTGTATGAATGTACTGTCCGCATGTAGGTTTGTGCACCCGTGTCGTGCAATGCTGCGGAGGTCAGAAGAGGGTCTCGGATTCCCCTGGAACAACTGAGTTCTCCTGAATTGGAGTATACAGGACAGTTCTTAAGCCATGCCGGGTGCTGGGGATCGAACCCTTCTCCTCTGCAAGAAAGCAGTCGGCACTGCCTTACACCAGGCCATCTGCCAGCCTATAGTATTTTTTTCCTTTTCAGTTTTGTTTCTTTTTTTTTTTTCTTTTTTGTATTTTTTTTTACTTTTTTTATTTTTTTTTTTGTGGTCTGTTTGGACAAGGTCCTCCCTATAACCCTCAGCAGGCCTGCAACTCACTCTGTAAGTTCAGCTGCGCCTTGCACTCAACATGAGGATGTACCTGCCTCCTGCCTCCGAGGCTAGGATTAAAGGTCGTGTGCTACTGATGAAATTCTTTATTTTAACGTAAAGCTTTTCTGTGTATTGATTTTCCATGCTATCTTTTATTTCATTAATTTTTTCCCCAAATCTCTGAGATGTTATGTTTAGTGTTTAAACATAGCCTCAAAATTGAAGACCCAGAACTTGAGTACATACAATATCAGCCACCTCCATATTGGACAAGGTACCAAGAAAACTCAATGGAGGAAAGGCAATACTCCAGTAAATGGTGCTGGCAAAACTGATCACTACTATAGGAAAGAAGGAAATTAACCTGTACCTTTTACATGTACAAAAGTCAACTTACTCTAAATGGATCAAAAGCCTCAATGCATGAAACCCAAAACTCTGAAAGTCTTAGAAAACAGAAGAAACAGTGGCAACACCTACAAGACATGAGGTGTAGGAAAAGGACTTTCTGAAAGCAGACAGTAGTTGTATCGGAAATAAGGTCAACAATCACAGTGGGACATAATTAAATGAAAACAGTTTCTAGTATAGCAAAAGAAACAATCAACCAAGAATGAAGAAAACTCACACGATGAGAGGAAACCATCCCAGTTGGACAAATCTGACAGAAGTTTAAATCTAGAGTATGTAAATTACTCAAAAAACAAAGGACCAGCCAGTGTGGCTGATGTGTACAGCTATTAATCCTAGTAACTGTGGGGCAGAGCAATGACAACATCTCTGTGAGTTCAGGCCAGCGCTGGTCTACCAGAGTGAGTACCAGAGCCAGCTGGGGCTACAGAAAAAAAAAAAAAACTATTCAAAAAAAAAGGGACCAAGAAACAAATGACTGCAAGTAAAGATGGACTAATAGATGCTAAACAGAGACTTCTCAACAAAGTAAAGATGGCTGAAAACATCTTATAAAACATTGTTTGCATATTATTAGTATGATACGAGAGAGTAGCCATTAGTAACCACCCTTTAGATTTTATCTTATCCCCTGTACGAACTTCTATGATCAGAGGAAAACAATGGTAACCGGAAATGCTCAAGAGGTTGTCGGAAAGGGGAACCACTTATCCAATGGCTGGTGGGATTTGTAAACGCTTGTGGCTCTCTCTAAGTGGAAAGCAGTATGGAGGACTCCTAAAAGATTAAAAATGAACATACCATTTGGATTCCATGTCATACCACTCGACTGTGTGTAATCCAAGGATTCATCTTACAGCAGAGATATGTCACAACGCTTATGTTTATTGCCACTTTTTTTCACAATAAGTGAGAGCTGGAAGCAACCTAGGTGTCCTCAACTGATGAATGAAATACAAACATGGTTTATTTACATCATGGATACTCGCTACTGTGGAACAAATAACTTGGCATGCAAAGAAAAAAAAAAAAAAGACACAAAAGAATGCAAGGACAGGACTAAAATGTATGGCAGAATGCAGGATTCTGGCCTGTGGTGAGGGTAGACCGTCGGGCTGCGCAGCATGGGGGAAGGATGGCCTCAACCACCTCTCTGAACCACTCTCAAGCACAAGTATGATAATGTACACAACAGCCAAAAAAATAGACTTCAGTCTACTAATTTGACCACTTTACCACTCTCAAATCATGAATGATCTTCTCACTGCCATTTCACTGTATTCCGCTCCTTTCTTGTTCTCTTGACATCTTTTTGAGATTCTGTGTGAATGTTTTGAGTTAACTTTGTAACATTTCCTATCATTTCAATCTTGGGGTCTGTTTGGTGTAATATTGAGGCATGGCGTTTGGAGCTTCGTGCTTTACTTCCTTTTCATGTTCCTCAGTGACATCACATAGATCGGCTACATTTCTGATGTAACAACCCCTTATTCCAAGCTTTGCGTGTGTAAATGTGGAGGAGACAGCTCCAACTATAGGTGTCATCCTTTATCTCACTCTCCTCTTTTCACTGTGTCTTATTTGGAAACAGGATGTTTGGCTAGATGGGAGCTTGCTGGCTGGTTAGGTTGAACTTGCTGGCTGGTTAGGTTGAGCTTGCAGGCTTGTTAGGTTGAACTTGCTGGCTTGGTTAGGTTGAAGCTTGCTGGCTTGTTAGGTTGAACTTGCTGGCTTGTTAGGTTGAACTTGCTGGCTTGTTAGGTTGAACTTGCTGGCTTGGTAGGTTTGAACTTGCTGGCTTGTTAGGTTAAGCTTGCTGGCTTGGTTAGGTTGAACTTGCTGGTGTTAGGTTGAAGCTTGCTGGCATGCTTAGTTGAACTTGCTGGCTAGTTAGGTTGAACTTGCTGGCTTGTTAGGTTGAACTTGCTGGCTTGTTAGGTTGAACTTGCTGGCTTGTTAGGTTGAACTTGCTGGCTGGTAGGTTGAACTTGCTGGCTTGGTTAGGTTGAACTTGCTGGATGCTTAGGTTGAACTTGCTGGATGCTAGGTTTGAACTTGCTGGCTGGTTAGGTTAAGCTTGCTGGTTGGTTAGGTTGAGACTTGCTGGATGCTTAGGTTGAGCTTGCTGGCTGGTTAGGTTGAATTTGCTGGCTGGTTAGGTTGAGCTTGCAGGCTTGTTAGGTTGAATTTGCTGGCTGGTTAGGTTGAACTTGCTGGCTGGCTAGGTTTGAACTTGCTGGCTGGTTAGGTTGAACTTGCTGGATGCTTAGGTTGAGCTTGCTGGATGCTTAGGTTGTGCTTGCTGGATGCTTAGTTGAACTTGCTGGAGCTTAGGTTGAACTTGCTGGATGCTTAGGTTGAACTTGCTGGCTGGTTAGGTTAAGCTTGCTGGTTGGTTAGGTTGATGAGCTGCAGCCTGGTAGTTAGCTTGCATCGGACTGGTTGGATTGATACTTGCGATGGCTTGTTAAGGCTTGACGAACTTGCTGGGCTTGTTACGGACTTGCGACACTTGCCTGGCACTGGTTTAGTTAAGTCTTGCCTGGTTTGTGCTAGGGCCTGTAAGAGCATTGGAACACAGTGCCTTTAGCTTGGGCAAAGAGGAGTTCCGTGGGACTCAAATGTGACTTGGCGTTCAGACAAGCTACATCTATTACTGGGCTTTTCGGTTTGGTGTGATCTGCCCGGATAGAAATACAGACTCTATGTGAAGATGAATCCTGAGTGTATTTCAGTGACCTGCAGTGCAGGCGTTTGTGGAGGCAGTAGTGTGTCTTTATGGTGGCTATGGGTTGCTAAACACAGAAGGCCACAGCTGGCTGAAGTACAGAGAGTCCCGTGAGTGATCCGAGCCCACCTGTTCCTGATGCCAGGGACAAGGGCAGTGAGGAGTACTTGAGACTGGAGTCATGCACTATGTGTCACACTAGGCTGGTGCATGGCTGACATGCACAGGTCAATCGAATTCTAACGTTGCAGGAGGAACAGAGTGAGTTTTATTCCTGAGGTAGCTTGGCTGATGCAGGTATGGCTCCAGAGTAGTCAGATTGCTAATAGGGGCCTGTGGACAATCAGTCTCTTCAGGTGTGTGGTACTGGTGATGAATTCTGGCACTGTCAACCAAGATTTCTAGGTCTAGAGTCATGGAGTGCAAGTCTTTAGGTTCTGTGGAGGTGAGCAATGATGGTTATGGATGTTCAGCTCTAAGTGGTCATGGTATGTGAGGATACAGCCTGGTGCAGGGTATACCTTGGACTTCATTTATGTGACTACTAGTGGTCCTAGGGTCTCATTTGATGTCAGTCACGAAATGAAACCCAGCTTCCTGATGGAAGAGTTAGGATGGACTCTAAGAAAGGTCGCACTTTAGGGACTGAACCATACTGTACTAACTTGTATCCTTGAGGTTAAAGGCCCAATTGTAGATTTATTTTATAGAGAAAAGTATTCACATAGCCCTCAGGCATCTTTCTTCTTTGGATTCAGAACCAGCAAAGGATGGAACAGCCCCTCTTAGTTAGGCCTGCGAGGATCTACATTGACTTCTCTCTGACCCAGAACTTGGGTTGCAGCCATCATTAACTTGCTCCCATCTTTGGGGCTGGAGAGACATCTCAGCTCTTAGGCATGCCTGCTGCATTCAGCTATAAACTGTATTCAGTTATCTGAATGCTTCCAGATAACTCATGTCCCTTTCCCATCTCCCAGATCAGGGAATCTCACAGATGATTTTCCCTCTGGCTTCGGGGGGTTTGACATGCTTTCCTGGGTTCCTGGGCTATGCCCCCAAACTTGGGTACAACATTCTCTTTCAACTGACACGGACCTAATTTTATAATATCCTAAACAGACTCCACAACCCCCTTGCCTCTTATCTAAGCTTGTCACTCCCTTGTGAAGTTCATTGTTGCAGCTACAGTCTTCTTCTTTGGAAAATGCGTCATTCCATTTGTTTGTGTGGTAAAGAATTTTTGCTCTTGGAAAGTCCTGTTGTAGAAGTTGGATTAGTACTAAGTGTCTTTGCGAGAAACGTGATATGTATTTCTTATGCAACATTTGAAGATTTGACTACCAGTGTTAGCAACCACTCATTGATGCATAAGCATGTGCTCGATTTGCTATATTTGAAACTTCTTTTACCATTTCTTTCTCATATATATCTTATTCTATTATTTTTATTTTTTTTTTTTGTGTGTGTATGTGTCTGTGAGTTATGTGTATGGGAGTATATGCACGAGTGCATATGCTACTGGGTGATAGAGGGATTAGCTTATTCTGGAGCTGGAGTTATGAAAGGTTGTTAGCCACCTATCGTGGTTGCTAGGATTGGAAGCTGGACTTCCCCTCTTGCAGGAGCAGTCAGTGGCCCTTCTTAGCTGTTGCTACATTCTCACAGCCCCACCTTTAAATTGTAAAACTTGGGGCATGGGACGAGGACTGAGGTTTGATTAGAACTTATTGTAGAGTTGCAGCAAATCGCTCAGTTAAAAACAGGCTTTTTTTTTTTTTTTTACATTATGTGTATTTTTGGCCTCTATGTGTGTTTTAATTGAATTTTTTTTTTGGCAGAATTTTNATATGTGTGAGACATCAAAATGTGGCATCTATTTTTTTTTATCTGATGGACAGATGAGTCATTTCACCTTTTGGCTACTGTGAATGATGCTGTAATGAATACCAGTCTACCTGTGCCTGAGTCAGTCTAATTCTTCTGAGTTATATACCTAAGAATGGCATTGTTAAATCCTATAATTCTATATTCAGCTTTTTGGGGGAACTGTCAAAACTGTTAGGATTGAGATTTTCTCTTTTTTTGGTCTTTTTGAGACAAGGTCTCCCTATAGCCCCAGCAGGCCTGCAACTCACTCTGTAGTTCAGGCTGCCCTTGAACTCACAGAGATGCACCTGCCTCTGCCTCCTGAGTGCTAGGATTAAAGGTGTGTGCTACTATAGAAATTCTTATTTTAACTAAGCTTTTCTGTTATTGATTTTCCATGCTATACTTTATTTCATTAATTTTTTCCCAAATCTCTGATTTAATTTTAGTGTTTAAACATAGGCCTCAAAATTGAAGACCCAAACTTGAGTACATACAATATCAGCCACCTGATATTTGACAAAGGTACCAAGAAGACTCAATGGAGGAAAGGCAATATCCAGTAAATGGTGCTGGCAAAACTGGATCACTACTAGTAGAAGAATGAAATTAACCTGTACCTTTTACCTTGTACAAAAGTAAACTCTAAATGGATCAAAAGCTGCAATGTGAAACCTAAAACTCTAAAAATCTTAGAAAACATTGACAGTAACCTACAAGACATGGGTGTAGGAAAAGACTTTCTAAATCAGACAGTAGTTGTTCAGGAAATAAGGTCAACAATCAACAAGTGGGACATAATTAAATGAAAAAGTTCTATATAGCAAAAGAAACAATCAAAGAAGTAAAGAAAAAACTCACAGAGTGAGAGGAAACCTTCACCAGTGACAAATCTGACAGAAGTTTAACATCTAGAGTATGTAAATACTCAAAAAACAAAGGACCAGCCAGGTGTGGTGATGTACGCCTTTAATCCTAGTACTTGGGAGGCAGAGGCAGACAAATCTCTGTGAGTTCAAGGCCAGCCTGGTCTACAGAGTGAGTTCCAGGCCAGCTGGGGCTACAGGGAGACCCTATCTCAAAAAAAAAAGGGACCAAGAAAACAAATGACTCAATTAAAAGATGGACTAAAGATCTAAACAGAGACTTCTCAAGCAAAGTAAAGATGGCTGAAAAACATCTTTAAAAACTTGTTCAATATTATTAGTAATTAGAGAAATGCAAATTAAAACCACTTTAAGATTTTATCTTATCCCTGTAAGACTGTCTATGATCAAGAAAACAAATGGTACCAAATGCTGGAGAGGTTGTCGGGAAAGGGGAACACTTATTCAGTGCTGGTGGGATTGTAAACTTGTGCAATCTCTATGGAAAGCAGTATGGAGGACTCCTAAAAGATTAAAAATGAACATACCATTTGATCCAGTCATACCACTCCTGTGTGTATGCCCAAAGGATTCATCTTACAGCAGAGATATGTGCACAACCATGTTTATTGCTACTTTTTTCCACAATAGTGAAGAGCTGGAAGCAACCTAGGTGTCCTTCAACTGATGAGTGAATAACACAAACATGGTTCATTTACACAATGGACTCCTATGTGGAAACAATAAACTTCTGCATCAGAAAAAAAAAAAAAAAAGACACAAAAAGATGCAAGACAGGACTTAAAATGTATGGCAGAATGCAGGAGTTCTGGCTGTGGTGAGGGTAGAGTGGGTGGAGATGGGGGAAGGGGCCTAAATTCTGAACATTAAGAAATGTATGAAATGTACAAAAGCTCAAAAAAATAAAGACTTCAGTACCTAATTTGATTTACCATTCAAATCATGAATGATTTTCCTGATTTCACTGTAAGTCCTTTCTTGTTCTCTTGCATCTTTTTGAGATTCTGTGTGAATGTTTTGAGTTACTTTTTAACATTTCATATATTTATTTGGGGTCTTTTGGTGTAATATTAGCATGTCGTTTGGAGCTTCGTGCTTTACTTCCTTTTCATGTTCCTCGTGCCATCACATAAACGGCTACATTTCTGATGTAACAACCCCTTATTCCAAGCTTTGCGTGTGTAAATGTGGAGGACAGCTCAATATAGGTGTCATCCTTTATTATTTTTTTCCGTGTTATTTGAAACAGGATGTCTTGGCTAGACTGGGAGCTTGCTGGCTGGTTAGGTTGAACTTGCTGGCTGGTTAGGTTGAGCTTGCAGGCTGGTTAGTTTGAACTTGCTGGCTGGTTAGGCTGAACTTGCTGGATGCTTAGGTTGAACTTGCTGGATACTTGGGTTGAACTTGCTGGATGCTTAGGTTGTGCTTGCTGGATGCTTAGGTTGTGCTTGCTGGATGCTTAGTTGAACTTGCTGGAGCTTAGGTTGAACTTGCTGGATGCTTAGGTTGAGCTTGCTGGATGCTTAGGTTGAACTTGCTGGATGCTTAGGTTGAACTTGCTGGCTGGTTAGGTTGAGCTTGCTGGATGCTTAGGTTGAACTTGCTGGATGCTTAGGTTGAACTTGCTGGATGCTTAGGTTGAACTTGCTGGCTGGTTAGGTTGAGCTTGCTGGCTGTTTAGGTTGAGCTTGCAGCCTGGTTAGGTTGAGCTTGCAGGCTGGTTAGGTTGAACTTGCTGGCTTGTTAGGTTGAACTTGCTGGCTTGTTAGGTTGAACTTGCTGGCTGGTTAGGTTAAGCTTGCTGGTTGGTTAGGTTGAACTTGCTGGCAGGCAATCTCCAGACAGCAGCTTTGGCTTTGGTTCTGGGTGATCACAGAAATACAGACTCTATGTGAAGATGAATCCTGACTGTATTTCAGTGACCTGCAGTGCAGGCGTTTGTGGAGGCAGTAGTGTGTCTTTATGGTGGGTATGGGTTGCTAAACACACAAGGCCACAGCTGCTGCAGAAGAGAGTCCTGACGTCAGCAGCAACCCTGATGCCAGGACAAGGGCAGTGAGGAGCATGAGACAGGTCATGCACTGTTCACCCTAGGGTGGCATGGCCTGCAGCACAGGTCAATGAATTCTAACGTGAGAGGAACAGATGAGTTTTCCTGAGGTACTGCAGAGGTATGCTCCAGGAGTGTCCGATTGCTAATAGGGGCTCTGTGGACTCAGTCTCTTCAGGTGTGTGGTACTGGTGATGAATTCTGGCACTGTCAACCAAGATTTCTAGGTCTAGAGTCATGGAGTGCAAGTCTTTAGGTTCTGTGGAGGTGAGCAATGATGGTTATGGATGTTCAGCTCTAAGTGGTCATGGTATGTGAGGATACAGCCTGGTGCAGGGTATACCTTGGACTTCATTTATGTGACTACTAGTGGTCCTAGGGTCTCATTTGATGTCAGTCACAAAATGAAACCCAGCTTCCTGATGGAAGAGTTAGGATGGACTCTAAGAAAGGTCGCACTTTAGGGACTGAACCATACTGTACTAACTTGTATCCTTGAGGTTAAAGGCCCAATTGTAGATTTATTTTATAGAGAAAAGTATTCACATAGCCCTCAGGCATCTTTCTTCTTTGGATTCAGAACCAGCAAGGACTGCACAGCCTCCTCTAGTTAGGTGCGATGATCTACATTGACTTTCTCTCTGACCCAAGAACTTGGGTTGCAGCCACATCAAACTTGCTCCCATCTTGGGGCTGAAGAGACATCTCAGCTCTTAGGCATGCCTGCTGCATTCAGCTATAAACTGTATTCAGTTATCTGAATGCTTCCAGATAACTCATGTCCCTTTCCCATCTCCCAGATCAGGGAATCTCACAGATGATTTTCCCTCTGGCTTCGGGGGGTTTGACATGCTTTCCTGGGTTCCTGGGCTATGCCCCCAAACTTGAGGTACATACATTCTCTTTCACACACGGACCTAAATTTTAAAATATCCTAACAGACTCCACAACCCCTTGCCTTTATTAAGCTTGTCACTCCCTTGCTGAGTTCATTGTTGCACTACAGTCTTCTTCTTTGAAATGCAGTCATTCATTTGTTTTGCTGGTTCTTTGCTCTGGTAGATTTCCCTTGGGAAATCTCTGTTTAGAAGTTTGGATTCAGACTAAATGTCTTCAAAACGTGATTGTTTTCTTAATCACATTTGGAAATATTGACTACAGTGATCTAGCAACATCATTGATTGCATAAGCTGTGGCTGATTTGCTATATTGAAAACTTCTTTTACATTTCTTTTCTATTTTTATCTTATTCATTATTTTTATTTAATGTGTACAAGTGTAATTCCTCCATCTAGGTAGATGTACCCATGTCATTCAGTGCTCACTGAGGTCAGCAGAGGGTGTCTGATCCACTGGAACTGGAGTTATGGAAGGTTGTTAGCCACCATGTGGTTGCTAGGAATTGAAGCTGGATTCTCTGCAGGAGCAGTCAGTGCTCTTAACTGTTGCTCATTCTCACCAGCCCCCCTTTAAATTTGTAAAAGCTTGGGGCATGGAGAGGACTGGGTTTGATCTAGAACTATTGTATGAGTTGCACAAATGCTCAGTTAAAACAGGCTTTTTTTTTTTTTTACATTATGTGTATGTTTTGCCTCTATGTTTTTTTCAATGAATTTTTATTTTTGAGAATTTTATACACAAGTGGTATATTTGCATTATTTCTACCAATCCCAGTCTCCTCCAGCACTTTGTATGCCCCCCTCACTGTCTTACAATTTCTTGTGCTCTTCTTTGTCAAATATATAAATATATATATATATATATATATATATACATTTATAAATATATATACCATAAGCTGAGTCCATTTAGTCGTGCATGTGTATACATGTGTTTAGGTCTGCACACTTGGTATCAGATAACCTCATTAGGAGCCAATCCCTGGAGAAAAGTAATTTTTTTTTCCTCCCTCAACATTCATTGGTTCATCTTTGATGCGACTCCATGAAATTTTCTCCATTCAACTTGACATGTCAACTGCTTGTGTCATTATGCAGAAAATATTTTTATGCTACCAAAACGTGGAAACCTCATGGGTATGACTACCTTATTATGTTTAGAATGTGTTAATGAGTAGCAGGTGTTTTGTCCCCCTGGATTTATATTCTTTCCACCCTCTCCTCTAGTATTCCTTGAGTCATAGTATAGAGTTGCATTGTAGACATATTACTTAGGGCTGGGAATCAACCTCACAGACACTTATTCTCTGTATTTTGCAAGTTCTAGAACTTTGTAATAGGTTCTATCTTTTGAAAAAGTAGCTTCTTTGATGAATGGTGAGAACTACACTTGTCTTTGAATATAAGGATACATGTTTAGAATATGGTAAGCCGTTTTGTTGTTGTGGGAAAGTGACAGTATCAAGTTCTCCTGTAGGTTATATGACTTTTTCAGGCATGTGTAATTGGCTATATTGACAGTACCACACATAGATTCCTTCCTATTGAGTGGGTCTTAATTCCAATTAGACAGCTGTTGATGTGCCTCTATTGAATCATTAGAAAAAAATTGCTAGGCTGGTAATTCTCATGGTTCATAAGCTTTAGCTAAATAAAATCATTGATTGTTTTTCTCTATTGGCACCTTCCATGTACCTTCTGATACTGGGAGAGCTCGTCTTCAGTAAGGAGTCTGCCAGGTCAGTTCCAATTCAGTTGCTCCAAATACTGTATCTAAAGTATGTCATGTCTTCAGCAATAAGTCTTACCTTCAAGTTCTGAGAGACAACCAAGGCCTGTAACAATAGCTTATATTATTTTGGGAATGTTTTGGACTATCCTGACCCACACCTTGGCCAGAAGTTTCCTATGTCTGACACTGTGATGTTTGTTATTTAGCCTTCAGCTATACCCATGAACTTACATATGAATTAGATATGTAATTTGCAGTAGGTTTTGAAATAGTATACATTTGGTTTTTTTCATTCAACCTAAGTATTATTTTTCTCTTTCCTCTCTGCCCCTGTGCAGCTAAAGTACCCCCATTGCCCCATTTCCCCCCTTTAAAAATATCTTATTGGATTTTTGTGGATTTTGTACAATACATCTTAGTCATTTTCTTATCTTAGTCATGTTCCTATCTGCACCTCCAGAGCCTTCCCACAGTATTTCATGCATTTTGTTATATGGCAAGGCCTATTGTGTCAAGCCTGTGCACTCTGATGTCCCTCAATGTGAGTTCGTCTGCTAGAGCCCGTTCAGCCTGTCCAATGTCATTCCCTTAAAGAAGATCAACTCTTTGTCACCCAGCAGTGATCAGCTGTCAATAAACAGTTCCTTGACAAAGCTGTGGCCTTCTGCACAGGTCCCCAGGTCTATGCTGGGTTTTGTATGATTGAGTTTGCATGAATCTTATGCACACTGTCACCATTGCTTTATGTTCATGCGAGCATTGTCCTGGGAGCCTGTAAGACCTCGTTTCCTCATGGCCATGCACTGTTGGACACCAGAATGGTTTCCCTTAAGCTAAGCTGAGCCTAAAACCAGAAGCCCAGACCACCACCCCTGCTGATGAAGGAGGCACTGAAACAATAGCCTCACTTGGCATGGTGGCACACGCCTTCAATATCAGCACTTGGGAGGCAGAAACAGGCAGATTTCTGTGAGTTCCAGGCCAACCTGGTCTCCATATTGAGTTCTGGGACATCTGGGGCTACAGGGAGACCCTGTCTCAAAAAGACAAAAAAAAAAAAAAAAGAAGAAAAGAAAAAAAGAAAACAATACCCTTATAAACCCCTGTAATGTAGAATACCGCCTGACTAGCATGAGGGATTTGGCTGGATTAAAGGTTTGCTGGATTACTTGTTTTGGGGGAAAATGTCCTGGTCACTAACCCCCTAAGCCACATTCTATAAGTAAATACAATGTCTTGTGAAATGGTCTTGTGATTCTAAGCCATAGGGCACACATCCTGTTTTTCTGATTGTTAACTAAAATTATATGTGTGACTTGCCCCATAGGCCCTGAACTTCTGCTGTATCTAATAAATGGCTTGTCTTGACTTGCTGCACAGTAACAGGTCCTAGAGCCTTGACTCTGCACCAATGATCTCTCAATTCCACAGTGGAACCCTCACAATGCACTTCTTCCTCTGGCTCTGATGATCTTTCTGCCCACCCCCCTTCCACAACAGTCACTGAGTCTGGAGTGGGTCACATTTAATATAGAAGTCCTGTCCAGTAAGCCACACTGCAGTTTCTTATTCTCCACACATTGGTCAGTTAGACCCTTCTGCGTTTACCTCTCTCTGTTGCTGAGGAAGCTTTACTGATGAGAGTTGAGAGATCTATTAGTATTGTGTCTACCCATTGTTCCATTATGTTCTGTGTGACAGGTGTAGAGGTTCTACTGAAGATGTGTCATTTAGGGTTGGGCATCTCATAGACACTTATTCTCTATTTGTTACCCATGGTGGAAATCTGTAATAGTCTCTGACTGTTGCAAAGGACATTATTTGATTAATGGTGACTGGCATACTTGTCTGTAAATATAAGGATCTATATTTAGCACATAGTAAGAAATTACATTTGTCTGGGGCTATTTCATGCTTGGATTTTTCTCTAAGATCTATGACCTCTCCAGCCATATACACAATTTGGCTTTGTCTACAATCCCACACACAAGTTCCCTACCACTGAGCTGGGTTTAAGTTTAAAGATATCAAATGCTGGAGAAGGTGATGGAAAGGGGGAATGCTCATTCACTGCTAGTGGTATTGCAAACTCATGCACCTTTTATGCAAAGCAGTGTGGAGAACTTTTAAAAATTAAAAATGAATGTTCCATATGACCTGGTTATACCACTCCTTGGCATATACTCAAAGGACTCATACTATTGCAGAGATACTTCTAAGCCCATGTTTCTTGCTACTCTTTTTATAGTACCTAGGAGATAGACACAACCTTAGTGTCACTCAAACTGAGAAGTAAATAATTAAAATTGTGGTACATTTACAAAATGGAGTTCTACTCAGCAGTAAGGAAAGATAAATGAATGAAATTTGCATTTAAATGGAGGGAATTAGAAACTGTTATATTAAGTGAAGTAACACAGACTCAGAAAAATAAATGATGTATGTTCTTCCTCATTTGTGCGTCTTAGAACCAAATACTTATATGTGAATATATATTCTAATGTAACTGCAGGAGCCAGAAAAATGGAAAGGAACCAGGAAGGTAAAGAGAGAGAAGGAACCAGAGAGAGAACAGCAGGAGACAGGTGTTAGTAAAAATTTATTTATTTATTTATTTGTTTGTTTGTTTGTTTACTTATTTTGTCTTTTTGAGACAGGGTCTCCCTGTAGTCCCAGCTGGCATTGTTTGTTTGTTTCTTTCTTTACTTATTTTGTCTTTTTGAGACAGGGTCTCCCTGTAGTCCCAGCTGGCATGGAACTCTCTATGTAGTCCAGGCTGGCCTTGAACCCACAGAGATCTGCCTGCCTCTGCCACCTAGCCAGGCTCTGAAAAATAGTTTTTAAGAGTACATCTTGCCCTAAGTAGAAGTACTATATGACCCAGATACCAATTGGGTATATAACCAAGAGAAATTAAACATGTATCAATGAAAAAAAAAAGAGTATATGTTGCCAAGTGTGTTGGCACATGCCTTTAATCCCTGCACTTGGGTGGCAGACTCAAGTGGATCTCTGTGAGTTCAAGGCCAACCTGGTCTACATAGTGAGTTCTAGGATGGCTGTGGCTACAGGGAAATATAAGGTTATATTTTTTCTTATCTGCATGCAACTTTACTGCTAAAATGTGAATCCCTAAATGTGTTTTGGAATTAACACTATACTTTATTTTCAGACTTTGGAATTTTTGTATATGAGTGGTGTGTATATATGTATATTTTGGAGTGATATAAAATTAAAGGGAACAAAAACAAGCAAACAAAAAATCAAAAAGACTTGTTGAAATAACTGACCAAAGTTAACTGAAAAAGTTAAAAAAAAGACTGAGAAAAGACATAAGATGGGACTTAACTTGTAAGGCAGAATGCATGAGTTCTGGTGGTCAGGGGGACATGGATGAAGGAACAGCTCTAAATTTGATTACAAAATACACAGAGCTAAATAAAAAATTAAGTGAAAAAAAAGGAAATTTCAGTATACAATATCCGCCAAAGCAAAAGCAATCTGTGGTCTTTCTACACCACTATAGTCAAAATTTCCAAATGGTTTTAAGGAAACAGTCTCATTTCAAACGCCTTAGGTCTGGATCCAAGATTCCTATACAAATATGCTAAGGGGTTGCCTGCCACATAAAAGAACCAGGAGAATAAATGAATGGCTGCATTTCAAGGGGAGTGAATAGAGGCTGAAGCTGAAGTCTGCAAGGGAGTGACAAGACTGCCAAAGAACATGAAGAAGTAGGGTAGCAGCACAGACAGGGAAAGGCTGCAGATGCTGTTAAGTTTTTTAAAATTTATATTTGTAAGTGTTTGAGAAGGGGAGGGAGGGAGGGAGGGAGGGAGAGAGAGAGAGAGAGAGCGCACTCACGTGTCTGGGATGCCCAAGAAACCCAGAAAAGACTATCAGATGCCCTGCAGCTGGCAGTAAAAGCAGCTGTGAGATGCTCTGCCATGTGAGGAGGGAAAGGTACATGGTCGCCTGGAAGAGCAGCAACATTCCCAACAGCTGAGGTGTCTCTTCGGCTCCAGAATGGGAGCCATGTTTGATGCAGCTGCAACCCTAGCTCCTAGATCAGGAAAAAAATAGGAAAGGCCAAAGTCCCCATCACTTATGTAGACCAGAATTCTTAACTAGAGGAGGGGATGCAGAGTCTTCATGCATTTGAAACTCAATGAGGAAAACTGGCCAGGGCCATGCAAATATATCTCGCTATAGAAAAATATTATATTGGGCCAGTAGCTGCAAGAGCCAAAGCTAGTATCCTAAAACTCCATCTCTAAAGTGGAACTTTCGTTAGAATCCTTCCTGACTCTTTGTTCAGTAAGTTTGGTGGTTTGAATGAAAATGTCCCCCATAGGCTTCAAGTATTCAGACATTTTTTTACCCAGTTGGTGGCTCTGTTTTGGGAGATCTTAGAAGGTGTGGCTATGCTGGAGGAAGTAAGTCATTGGGAGCGGGCTTAGTGCGTTCAACAAGCCTTGCAGTCTCCAGTGTCTCTCTATTGGCTTCCTGTGCTCATTGGAAGATGTGAACCTAGCTTTCTGCTCCAGCCCTTGCCACCATGTTTCCCCAGCACATTGGACTCTTAATTCCCTGGAACTGTCAATCATAAGCTCAAACTCTTCCTTTTATAAGTTCCCTTGGTCATGGTGGTTTTATCACAGCAACAGAAAAGTGACTAATACAGTAGGTGACCTTGTTATCATGTCTGGCATCAAAAGAGACCCCAGGGTCATGAATAAGCACATAGATGAAGTCAAAGACAGACCTCACACCATGTTGTATATTTACACATCACAGCTACCTGAAGGTCCATAAACATCGGTGTTTACTGTACAGAGACCTAAAGACCTATTCTTCCATGAGTCTTGACCTAGAAATTCTGGCTTATGGCATGAGAAACCATCCCACTCACCTGAAGAGACTGAAATCACATAGCCCCCATTAGAAACTGGGAGCTTGAGTCTTCAGAGACACTGAGGCAACAGCCAGCAGAGCAGCACCTCGGCTTCTGCCGTAGGCCAAGCCGGATAGGAACAGGCCCACACACCTGGGAGATCGAGTTTTCAGGGACACTGAGGCAGCAGCCAGGTGCACCGCAGCTTCCCTGCAGGCAGGCCTGCTCTCTTCACAATAGCAAAGAGCTGGAAGCAACCCAAGTGTCCCTCAGCTGACAAATAGATAGTGAAAATACATATACACAATGGAATTCTATGCAGCAGTAAAAAAAGATAACATCATGAACTTTGCAGGAAAATGGATGGAACTTGAAGCCATTATGCTAAGTGAAAAAACACAGTCCAAAAAATAAAAACAAACGAAGAATAGTATTCCTCATTTGTGGATGCTAGCACTAAATCCCTATTTGAAAGGCAAGCTGAGAAAAGTTAATGTTATATTCCTTTTTTATCTGAAGGCAACTATGTTGTTATAATATCAATTCCTTAATGGGCTCTAGAATTAACTGACCACTTATTTTCAGACTTTGTAATTGTGGTATATGTATGGAGGGTATGTATTTATATATTAGAGAAATATAAAATTTAAGGGAAAAAATGTGAACTCCTAAACATATTTTGGAATTAGCATATAGTTTATTTTCAAAGATCATAATTTTGTTATATATGTGACTATATATAGGTATACTTTGGAGCAATAAAAATGGGAGGGAACAACAATGACAAAAAGACTGGCTCAAAGAACTTACTGAAACAGTTAACTTCTGCCCAAGCAATAAACCTCAGCAGAGAAAAACTTTTAAAAAGACTGAGAAAAAAATGCAAGACATGTATGGCAGAATGCATGAACTGGGGTGGGTTGGGGGGCATGGAAAAGGGAGTGTGTCTAAATTGGACTGAGAAATGTATGAAACACACAAAACACCAATAAAATATTCTATAAAAAAAAGAAATTGGACATTATTGGATCATACCTCTACAGTGCCTAGGAAAAACTCATCACTTAGGTTAGAATTTAGCTATTTATGGTAAAGGGTATGCCACCTCTGGTGTGCAACTGTGTATACATAATCTGAGGCCTTGCTTGTCAGTGCCCTTCCAACCTGGCAGCAGAGCTGCTTTCACTGTCATCAGCACTCTCCTCTGCAGTAGCTGTGGCCATTGCCCCCACAAGCATCTGCAATCCAAATCACTGCAATGCAGTCAGTACTCATCTTCCCATAGAGTCAATATCTAGTATTATTCAGAAACAAGACAAAACACTCACCAAACCAGAAGTAGCAATTTATGTCCCAACTAAAGAAAAAGTATTTCCATACAAAAGCTACTCACAGTATGGGGCGACATGAGGCCTGGATAGATGACACAGTGTGTAAAGTGCTGCCACACAGGTCGGTCCTGAACAGGGATCCCTGGCACCATTTAAAAAGTCAGGTGTGCAATTACCTAATTGTATGGCAAAGTGAGCAACATCAATGTTATCTGAAAACAACTGTGTATAATCCCTTAAAAAAATAAATAAAGGAAAAAAAAAGCCAGGTGTGGTGCAGAAGCAATAATCCCAGCATTACAGTAGAAAAGACAGGCAGATTCTCTAATGTTTCTGACCAACCAGTTTACCCAAATCACCAAAGCCCCAGTTCAGTGAAGACACTCTGTCACAAAAGCAAAGGAAGACAAGTGAAGTTGACCACTAGACCCCACAAGTATGTGCACATGCTCACCAAATAAATTGGAATAAATGGTTATTACATTAGAAATGCAGACATCAGGGAGATCTCCCAAGACCACCTGAAGCACAGGTAGGAAAGAGCTGGGTGCTTCGGCAAGGTGGAGTGTTGTCTGATTTAATCTAGTTGTCTTTGGATTGGCTTTTATGGCTGTGGGGGTGGGGTTATCCTCCCAGTTGGTATAAAAGATGGGTTTGTGTGAGTCTTGAGATCGTAGCTCTCCCAAGACCACCTGAAGCACAGGTACCGGGGCACAGGCTAAAGAGCACACACACACACACACACACACACACACCTCCCCCCCCACCAACTGGGATTACGAAGGCATATGAAGGAGGCAAGCAAAGCAAGCCTTCAACACAGTGAAGAGGCATTTGGGACTCACATTGGAATACAGGCAAGGAGAAGCCCATATGCCAGAAACATGAAGAAGAGACAACATAGGAAAGGTGCAGGATAATCCCACACCAAGCTCTACCAACCCTGTGGAAGATTCCTACAGTGGGATTCCCCCTAGGCATGGCCCAGGACAAAGATATCAGAAGCACAATTATGAATATACTTGAAGAAGTACAAGATTATAAAGAGCAAATCAAAGAATTAAGAAAAGAGAATGAAGAACTCAAGAATGACCTAGAGAAAGAGAATGACAAGCTCTGGAAGGAAATGGAAACATTGAAAGATCCCATGCTGAAAAAGATAAGGAAACCAACCAGCGAAGCAAAGAGCTAAGGAAGAGATTTAGAAACTCAAAAAGGTTTAGTGGCCTTTGGTAACACTCTCTGGCATTCCAGAGGCCATCTGTACACTTGCATGTGTGGTCTCAATACATCCCTCCCATGTTAACGTCAGGTCTTCGGCAGCAGGGTCTTATTGCCTCTCCTCCTGTAGGTATCCCAACTTAGAGGCAAGGAGCCCTTACCTTTTGTGGGGCCTTGGATCCCCTGGCCAACATCCACCTGGTAGAACAATCCATTGCTGATGTCAGAGCTCCTGTATTAATATATTTTGCCTGAGTGCATAGCCCTAGGACTTTAGTATTATATTTGGTTCTGAACAGAGAGTAATCCCTTCCACAGTTCCCATGTCTAGTAGTCAATTAAAGAAAGCAGTTTTACCGGTTTTATAAGAGATTACCTCTACAATAGTTGTCTCCAATTTACAGTTGGGGAGCGACCTCATCATTGTCATATTTCTCCTTGTTCTATGGGTGGGAAGGCAAGGAAGTCTCTCATATCAGAACCTTTGTGGCACCTAGAAGGTAAGTTTCATTAGGACTCATTATAACTAGTTGTTACATGTAGGATCCACAGAGGGGTTCGATGTTTATGGCAATCTGAGGCTTTTCTTCCTTTGAATGTTCAGACGGGTCAGCCTTTCCGTTGCCACTTTTTGGTACATCCTACTCAATGCAAACCTGTATCTTTTCTTTCTCAGCCGTTAAGTTGGTGACGTTTTGTCCTGTTGGAACAACGAATCTCGTCCCTGAGTCAAGCAAGACTCCACCTCAGCAGCCAGCTACACCTCACCTGCCTGGAAATACTGTGCACAGAGGCATCCATGTGCCTGTATATCCCAAATCTAATTGGCTATGGGCTCTCCCCTTGTGAGAAAATAAACCCATGGCTGATGCCAAGCTTACATCCTCTACAGGTTAGATGTTATAGAGCCACAGTAACCTGTCATATTTAACAGGGGGAAAATTGGAATTCATGGATTAACATAACAAAACATGTGTCATGCTAAAGTAACGACCTACCATAACTATTGGCTGCGTAATACCTATAGAGTCTAATTGCGTGTTCTTCATTAGGTTGAGGATCGAAAGGTTAATTTTTCCTGGACAAACTGTCAGGCCCATGAAAGGAAACAGCCCAGAAATTGGACCAGAGCGCAAGTCAACAGCTCCAGAGAGAGTGGACTGGTTTACCCTCTCATCCACCTGTGCCCCCTTTTCTAAGCCTAGGAAACACTCTGCAGAAGAAGGGGCGTGGTATATTGTAGGGGCTGCGATTTGGGGTGAGTGTGAAACTACAGCATGTAGTGCTGGACACTCATTTGATAAAATTGATTGAACAAACAACCTGTCACCCCAAACTGGATGGGGGGGCTGTAGTGTTTGGGCACAACACCTCAGATAGGTTTTGCATGAGTGATGCTTGTACTCTATGGCTTATCGATTTATAGCCAAAAATGAAAAGCAGAAAAACTGAAGAAAGAGGCAGGACAGTTATGGTGGAATACACTATCTGGGATGGGGTGGGAATGGATAATAAAGCCTTAACTGATTGGAAAAAATGTTTATGAATGCACAAAGATCAAGAAAAATTAATTTAAAATCAAAAAAAATAGAAACCAAAAGGAAATAGAAAGACTAAATCTAAATCAGAAGAGGAATGGAGAAAAAGGAAAATCAAACACTCATTCCAAATCAAGAGAAGAGATAATGGAAAAAGCCTCAGAAGCAGAATGGAGGAAGCAGAATAAAGAATATCAGACCCTGGGAAGATAAACAGAACAACTAAAAATAAATAACCAAAAAGAAAAATAAAAAAAAATTTTTTAAACACACAAAAGTTGGAACAACCAGGAATTGTTGGACACTATGAGAAAACATCAAACCTCCACATCATAGGGATAGAGGAAGGAGAAGAATCCCAAGAGAAGGTATTGATCAAGATCTTCAACAGAAGAATAGATGGAAAATTTCCCCAAACTAAAAAAAAAGACAACCAATATCAAATACAAGAAGCACTTAACATCCAACAGAACAAAGCAAAAAGAAACACTCCGTGCCACATCATAGTAAAATGCTAGATATACAAAACAAAGTCAATCCGTAAAGCCACAAGAGAAAAACAAGTGACCAATAAGGGGAACCTATCAGAATTCAACTGACTTCTCAATGCAAACTATGAAAGCAAAAGAATGTGGAGCAAAGATTCCCAGTGTGTAAAGGACAATAGATGCCAACCCATTACTATACCCAGCAAAATATCAATTTTAGATGGAAGGAAGAGAAAAACCTTCCATGACATAAACAAGATGAAAGAATAAATGTCCGGAAAACCAACACTTCAAGAGAATACTTGAAATAATTCAAAGGACAGAAGAAAGGAGCAACCCATCCCCAGGCACCTATAAAAGAAATCAATAAAAGCAGAACTGCAGAAGTAGAAACATAAACCAAAAACCAAACGTAAATGGATGATAAGGGCAAAAGGAAGCAATACAACCCTATCAGTCATAACCTTAAGTATTAATGGATTAAATTCCCCAGTAAAAACATAGACCTGGGGAGATTTGTTGGATTAGGAAACAGGACCCATTGATATGCTGTCTACAAGAGACACATCTTACCTTCAAGGGACAGGCACCACCTTAAACTGAAATGGATGGAAAAATATTCCAAGCAAAGTGGTACCAAACAGGACAAAAAAAAAAAAAAAAAAAGAAAAAAAAAAAAAGCAGTACTACTATGTTTATATGAGACAAAATAGACTTCAAGTAAAAGAAAATAGAAGAAAAGAAGGGCCATTACATGACATTTTTTATCAAATGAACAATGCACCAGAAGATTTCACAATTATGACATATATGCTCCAAACTCTGGTCCACCAAACGTTATAAGGGAATTCTCCAAGCCCACAAGTCACACACTAACCCCAGTAAACTCATAGTAGGGGGCTCCAATACCCCCACTGAGCCTTGGAACAGCACAGGACAGATAAACAGAGAGACGTCTGAAATGAATGATACAATACAAAACAAATGGGCCTCATAGACCTCTACCGAATATTCCACCTAGATACCAGAGAAATACACTTTCTACTTCAGCACCCGAATGGAACATTCTCCAAAATTGAGCCATACTGGGACACAGAAGAAACCCTCACAAATACAAAAAGATTGAAAGAGATTTCATGCATTCTACAGACCACAGTGCAATAAAAATAAAGCTCAACATCAACATGAGGATAAGCCCTACTACCCTCCAAGAACACATGGGACTAAACACACAACTCTTGAATAATGAATGCGTCAAGGAAAGATAAAGAAAGAAAAAAGCAATTCGGGAACTGAATGATAATGACAAGACAACACAACAAACCTATGGGATACTTAAAAGAAGTACTAAGAGGTAAGTTTAATAGCCCTGGTTCCTACATTTAGAAAACAGAAAGAGGGACAAGTGGCACGTTCTAACACTGCAGCTAAAAGCACTGGATAGGCAAAAACAGATGAACCCGAAATGAAGACGCCAGGAAGAAAATAACAAAAATCTAAGCATAGCAATGAAATAGAAGCAAAGAAACAATACAAGAAATCAATGAATCCAAGATTTGGTCCTTTTGAAGGAATAAACAAAATAGACCTCTAGGCCAGTTAAGTAACCAGAATAAAAACTCACTGAGTACACTCCAACTCAATAGAATCTGTAATGAAAGTTGAAATATCACAACAAACAATGAGAAGATCCAGAAGATCCTATGGGAATAACTTCAAAAACCTATACTTTACCAAGTTTTAAAACCTAGAATACATTGCTTCATATCTTAGCATCCTGGTATGCCAAATCTCAACCAAGAGAGATCGACAGTTTAAACATACCCATAAGATATAAATAAATGTATGACTGCCATAAAAATCTCCCAATCAAAAAAGCCCAGGCCCCTACAATTCACATCAGAAGTTCTATAAAGACCATTTTGAGAAAAACCTACTACCATTCTTCTGACATTGTTTAGAATTATAAAAACAGAGGGATCTTCCCAAATTCCCTTCTATGAAGCCAGCATCATGCAATTACGCAAAACCAGGCAAGATACAACCACCAGAAAAGGATGAAAACTATAGACCCATCCCCCTAGCTGAACACAGATAACAAAATTCTACACAGGATACTGTCACATCGCATACAGATTCACATCAAGTAGATTTCATCCATCATTACCAAGTTGGATTCCATACCAGAGATGCAGGGACGGTTTAACATACAAAAATCATAGACAATCAAGCTAGCATGTAAATTGACTGAAAGACAAACCCACGAAGCATCATCTCCATTGATGCAGAAAAGGCCTTTGACAAAGCCCAGCATCCCTTCATGCCTAAAAGTCCTAGAGGGAATTGGACTGGAGGGATCATTCCTCAATTGTAATCAAAGCCATATAAAAGGAAACCCACAGCCAAGTCAGCCGAAATGGGGAAATGAACCGAAACACTTCCTTTAAAGGTAGGAACGCCGCAAGGCTGCCCCCATGTCACCATTCCTCTTCAATTAGTGCTTGAAACACCTGCTACAGCAATAAGGCAAGAAAAGGAAATTAAAGGAGTACTAATTGGAAAAGAGGAAGTCAAGCTATCCCTATTTGCTGAGGATATGATTGTTTTCTTAAGGGAGCTAGAAACTCCACCAGCAAACTCTGAGAAATTAGTAATAGAGCTTCAGCAAAGTGCAGGATACAAAATTAACCTAAAATCAGTAGCCTTTCTTTAAATCAACAACAACCAACTGGAGAAGGAATTCAAAGGAACTTCCCACTCGCAATAGCCAAAACCATAAAATACTAGAGGAACAGACCTGACCAAGACACCAAAGATCTCTACAACAAAAATTTTAAACCTTGAAAGAAAGAATGAAGAAGACATCAGAAGATGAAACCTCCCATGCTCATGGATTGGGGAAAATTAACAGAGTAAAAATGGTCCATTCTACCCAAACTCTTGTATAGATTTTAACGCATCCAATTAAAATCCCCCAAGAGTTTCTCCACAGGCCTTGGAAAAAAAAAAAAAATCCTTAAATTCATTGGAAAGACAAACGACCCCAATAGCCAAAGCAACCCTGGTGAAAGAGCACATAGGGGGGAGCGCTATACCAGACTTCAAACTGAGCTACAAGGGCTATAGTCATAAAAAATAAGGCTGGTAGTGGCACAAGAACAGACTGTTGACCGATGGATCAAAACTGAAAATCCAAACTGAGCACATACAATTTCAGCCATCCTCATATTTGACAGGGGGGACAAGAAGACACAATAGAGAAAAGACAGCATCTTCATCAAGGGGTGTTGGCAAAACTGATCCACCACTTGTAGAAGATGAAATTAAAAAACCCTTACCTCTCACCCTGTACAAACCTCAATTCCAAAAATATCAAAGATGTCAATGTGAAACACGAAACTCTGAGCCGATAGTAGAAAAAGTTGGTAGCAATCCGTAAGACATAGGAGTATATAAAGACTTTCTAATCACACAGCAGCTGTGCAAGGAAATTAAGGTCACAATTGACAAAATGGGACCTCAGGAAACCAAAAGCTTCTGTAACATCAAAGAAAACAATCAAGGAAGTGAAGAGAAAATCCCCAGAGTGGGAAGGAAAACTTCACGGCAGATACATCTGACAAAGCATTGATGGTCCGGAATATATGGACTACTCAAAAAACAAGAAGAAAGAGAAACAAAGACCCTATTCTGAAACAGCTCTCCTTGGGCTGGGGAGATGGCACAGAGAATGTAAAAAAAAAAAAAATGGCTGATAAACATCTTTAGAAGTGTTCAGCATCACTATCATTAAGGAAATGCAAATAAAAACCACTTTTGAAGAAGATGCATCTTACTCCAAATAAGACTGGCTAGGAAGCAGAAAACAAAAGGATGACCAGTGCTGGAGAGAGGTTGTGGGGAAAGAGAACCTCATACCACTGCTATGGGAATGTAAACTTGTAACAGCCACTATGGAAACAAGTGTGGAGACACCCTTGGAAGACTTTGGAATGAACTTGCCCCCGATCCAGCCATACCCACTCCTAGGCATGTACCCAAAACGCACCACCGCAGAGGTACATGCACTGCCATGTATACTTCAGCTCTCTTCACAATATCAAGGAAGCTGGAACTAACCTCATAATGCCCCTCAACTGACGAGTGCATGACAAAAATGCAGTACATCTAATCTACACATGGAATTCCTATCAGCAGTAAAGAAGATGACATCATAGCTTTGCATTGCAAGGAAAATGGCTGGAGCTAGAAGACAGTCATGCTGAGTGAAGTAACACGGTCCCAGAAAAACAAAGACAAAGAATGGTATCGCCTCTGTGGATGCTAGTGGCCAATTACCTAGTGGTAAGTATTTCTTGTGCAGGGCCCATTGAGCTTTTGTCCAGAAGTTTGGGAGTGATGCATATTGGAAACAACCAAAAAAACAACAACAATAACAGAAAAGGCTGCATCAAAGAACTGAATGGAACAGTGAACTTCTGTTCAAACAGTCAACTTCCACATGGATATTGTTGAGAAAGACTGAGAGATGAGAAGCATGTTTTAGCAAATAACATAAGCTCCGGTGGGGTGGGAGGATAGGGAGGGGGACACAACAGGCTAGATGTTATATTGTAATATTATATATTACAATATTATCAATAATGAATAATATATATATATTACGGATAACGCTATATATAGATATATAATATCACAGCACAAGCACACACATATATATATATAATATATAGATATATAATATTTATAGATATAGATCTATATATAGGTAATTTTCTAGCAAAAGATCCTAATGGACTGTAGAGGTGGCTAAGTGGTTAAGAGAACTGGTTGCTCTTGCAGAGGAAAGAACCCAGGTTCAAATCCAGCATGCACATGGCAGTTACCAACCCTTCATAACTACTCCAGTTCCAAGGATCCAACACCCTGTTCGATCTCCATTGTCAATGCAATAGACAATAGGTGCACTTACCCACATTCAGGCAGTACACTCTACACATAATTAAAATAATAACAAATAAATAAAAAAATTTTGGGGCTGGAGAAAGATGCCTAGTGGTTAACAAGCCGCCGACTGCTCTGCAGAGGACCTGGGTTGCTCCCCAGCACCCACATGGCGTTGAACCCAGTCTTAACTTTCAGTTCCAGGGAATATGACGTCCTTCTTTTCTGACTCCGGGCATTGCCGTGAGACCTACCTGCAGACGTACACTTCATACACATATTAAATACAAATAAATTAAAAAGAATTGAAAGACCCTAATTGTAAAAGAAATATATGAAATGTTACAAAGGAATTCAAAGTGTTCACATAGAGTGTCAAAAAGATACAAGACAGAGGTTCCAGTAAAATCAGGAAAAGGATCCATAGCCAAACAGAAAATTAAACAGAAAAAGAGAAATCACTAAACAACCAGAAGAAATCACAGATTTCAAAAAATTCAGTGAAAAACACAAAGCACTGATATTCAGCAACACAGTGTAATCTAAATAAAATCATTTATTATTTGAATGTCCTCCTGTTTAAATTCTTTAAAAGTCACCTAAACTTGTCAAGAGAAAATAGAAGCAAAAGAATAAAGAAATCCTGCAAGACTTATGAGCTACAACTAACCACACATGTTTTGCTGTTTGTTTCTTTCCTTTTTTCAATTTTCATTGAAAGTTGAGATTTCATATAATGTATTCTGATCACATTCAGATATGCTCCCCATCTCCAGCCCCACCCTCCCACCCCACCTCTGGCCAACCCATTTCTTGTCTTCTACTAATTTTATGGCCTATGAAAGTTAATTTGTCTTTCCAAATGCCCTTTGGAGTGGCTCCATCCCCTGGACCCTGGCCAACCAATCCAGCATCACATCCTTAAAGAAAATGGACTCTCCCTCTCTCACCAGCTATCAGTTGCCAATAGTTCCTCACCTACAGTTGGGGCTTCTCACCCTACCTCTTAGGCTGGGAATTCGTCTGGCTTGAACATAGGTACATACATCTTGTGCATGGTATCAGGATTGTTGTGAATTCAGCTCTACTGTCACTGTTTTTTGTAGTAAACAGACATGATTTCACATGTAGTTTCAGAAGGAGACAATAGAGAAAAGCCCAATGAAAGGTCACCAAATGACAGAGCCAAAATGTTCCCAGTCTTGAAACCAAATTAGCTATGGATTAAGTAATTTCCCCAAATGCCCATGTGCTGAGGGCTTGGTCACCAGCATGACAGAACTTGGGAATTCTTGTGGACCATAAGCTGAAGCCCCATTTGGAAGATCTTTTTGTCACTGGGTGTGTATACCCTATGGGAATTCTAAGACCAAATCTGTTAGTCCTCCTCCCCTGAGTCCTGCCTCCTTATGAAGCAGGTTCCTTTGCCATGTTTTTTGGTTTTATTTTGCTATACCTGTTAAAAGATCAAATTTGGGGCTGGAGAGATGGCCTAGTGGTTAACAGCGCCGACTGCTCTTGCAGAGGACCTGGGTTCAATTCCCAGCACCCACATGGCAGTTGAGAACCCGTCTTTAACTCCAGTTTCAGGGGAATACGACATCTTCTTCTGACCTCCACAGCATTGCACAACACGGGTGCACAGACCTACATGCAGACAGTACATTCATACACATAAAAAAATAAATAAAATTTTAAAAAAGATCAAATTTGAGGTCATTTGATCCTGGGCTATGAAATCCAGAACCAAGGGATAAACTGACACTTTCTTTTTATGGCTTAATTATCTCATGTATTTTATTATGATGATGGAAAGCTGAATAGGACAAAAGTCAAAATTCATACCAAGGAACTAAATGGTAAAACTTTGCCCAGAGATATTGTAATCAAACTGTCAAGAGTCAAAGGTAAAGAGAATTCAAAAAAATGTGCCAGACAGAAAGACCGATATCACATACAAAGGAATTCCCACCATCCGAGTGCTCTCAACAGAAAATGGGATGGTAGCAATGTCCTCCTGACAGTTAGAGACCAAGCTCTCTAACACTGAAGTACAAGTTCTCTGAAATACACTAGCAGATTTAGCCCAAGCTGCACTGTGGTCCCCAGTTGGTGATGCTATTTTGGGAAGTATTAGAAGGTGTGGCCTTATTGGAAGAAGCATTTCACTGGGACAGAGCTTTGAGGGCTAGCCTTGCTGAATATCTAGCCACTCTCTGCTTCCTGTGCCTGCTTGAAGCTGTGCTTGCTAGCCTTTCTGCTCCAGCCATCTTTTTCTGCCATGCCTCCCCACAATGATGGACTTTAACCCTCTGGAACTGTAAGCTAAGTGAGCTCTTCCTTCTATAAGTTGCCTTGGTCACAGTGTCTTACCACAGCAACAAAAATAGTACCTAATATAGCCAACATATTCCTGAACAGGCTAAACTGAAATCATCCCATCTAAAATGGAACAAGAAAAGGACAACCACTGTCAACAGTCTTAATCAAAGGAGTTTGGAATGATAGCCAGATAAACTAGGCAAAGAAGGAAAAAGCATTTCAACTGGAAAGGGGAAAATCAAATTACTCCTGTTTGCACATGACATGATTCTTTATATAAAAACTGGACTCTCATCAGAATTTGTTAGTTTTGATCAACAAATTCAGCCAAGATACTCAGTACAAGTAAACCTGTGCACCAAAAAGGTCATGGAAGACTGAGAAAGATGCAAGGCAGGACTTGTGTATGACAGAATCCATGAGCTCTGACGGGGGGGAGCATGAGGGGTGGGCATGGATGGGGGAATGAGTCTAAATTTGATTGGGAAATGTGGGAAATGTGTTCAATAAAAATTTTAAAAAAGATACTTAGATCACAAACAATGCACAAGAAAAAGTAATTTATATACCAAGAACAACATTTATGAAGATGAGATAAACAAATTTCATTCTCAGTACCTAGAAAAAAAATTCTAGGAATAAATCACACTAAGATAATTGAATATCTTTCTTTTTTTTTCCAAGAATTTCAAGAGTTTATTGATAAGTTTAGTGGTCCTAATAGGGACCACTGCCAGGGAGGCTGTCTAGTCCAAAGAGATGCAGTCATCTGGCTGGGATTCAAGGAGATTTCCTTAAACCTCAGCAGGTTATCATTAGCACTAAGAGGAAAGGGATGGCCAGCAGGTCCCCCAGGCCCACCACCCCGCTTTGATGAACAGCCATCAAACCCATTTCCCAGTGGAAGTTGCAGAAGCACACTAGAACTTTCTCAAGGATCACACCTACTGCAGACAGGTGACACTCAAATGCCATAGCCCCCACATTTGATATTCCAGATGAGCAGCTGCACCCCACAACTAGGACACAGCCAGGGGTACACTCCCACTAGCTCACCCCTTCTCAGGAGGGCAGTATCACTCAAAAACTGGCAGTACTTTTTAAAAATACACAAAGGTGCCGCCAGTTTGAGTAGTCCAGGTTGAGGGGCTTCTGTGAGTTGCAGTAACATGGAACTTACCCAGTGACTTGAGACTTAAATAGGATGCCAAGGGCAACTATGGAAAGACCATGACACCCTGAGGATTGGTGCTGAGATTATAACCAGCCTATATAACAAACAGGTCAGGCATGGTGGTGCACGCCTTTAATCCTAGCACTCGGGAGGCAGAGGCAGGCAGATCTCTGTGAGTTCAAGGCCAGTCTGGTCTACAGAGTGAGTTCCAGGATGGCCAGAGCTACAGGGAGACCCTGTCTCAAAAAGACCGAGAGAGAGAGAGAGAGAGAGAGAGAGAGAGAGAGAGAGAGAGAGAGAAAGAGAGAGAGAGAGAGAATGAGAAACAGATTTCAGTGGGTATTATACTTACTGTTTGTCAAGAGCTGGGTTGGTTCTCAGTATTTTGTGGAGGCTATCATCCATATTTGATTCCAGTTCCAGGGAATCTGAAAATTGTCCTTTCACTTCTGCAGGCATCATCAGAAAATCACTGGTGGGAAGATCTTTCTAATATAAACACTGACCTAGTATCAAGAACACAGACATACACAAGATAAATCCATGTTTATGAAGTGGGAAAGTTAATATTGTTAAAATCTTCAAACTGCTGAAAGCTTTTACCCATCTGTGGAATTCATAAAAATAAGAACCACTCACACAGCCAAAAAAATAATATTCATTTGGAACCACAACAGATCCCAGACAGCAAAATCCAACACAAGCAAAAGAATAATGGTGGAGACATTAAAATATGTGACTTCAAATTATAATGCAAAATAACACAAAGCAAAATGATAATAACAAATCAACAAGGTATGGCCACAAAAAAGTGAGAGGTAAGCCAATGGAACAGAACAGAGAATTGGGGAGCCAATGATGAACAGAAACCTAGCTGATATTTTTTTACCGAATTTACATCATTTCCACCCCTCCAAGTCCTCCTTCAACTCTTCCCACATCACTTTTATGATCTCTAATTATTATAAGATATTAATATTATCTACTAGTTCCATTTAGTGATGCTCATATGGGCATTACTTACTTCTGACCACTTAGGAATGGATAAAGGCTCCCTGATAAATTTTTTTCAGAGAATATTTCTTCAATAAACCTTGACCAAAAAAATAAAGAGCAAAGACAAAAGGCTGAAGAGATGGCTCAGTAAGAGCACTTACTCTGCAAGCATGAGGAACTGAGTTTGAAACCCCAGCACACATATAAAAAGTCAGGAATTGCTGTATATAACTCTAACCCCACCACTGAAGGGTCTGGACAGGTAGGTTCCAAGATCATTTTAGAAAAGCATTTCTTAGGGCTGGAGAGATGACTCAGCAGTTAAGAGGACCAGTTGCTATTGCAGAGGACCCGTGTTCAATTCCCAGCACCCATAGGGAGGCTAACAACTGTCCATCACCTCCAGTTCCAGGGGCATCCAATGCCCTCTTCTGACTCCATGGACATTGCATGACACAGGTGCACTTACATACATGCAGGCAACACACTCATACACATAAAAATAATGACTTTAAAAAACAGATAGCTTTAGTTTTAATGGAAGATCCTTTCTCAAGGCAATGATGGGCAAAGAGTGATGGGAGACAGCACAGGTTCTGCTCTGGATACTACTTGTGCCTGTGAGAGAGATGGGGAGAGAGGGGGAGAGAGAGAGAGAGAGAGAGAGAGAGAGAGAGAGAGAGAGAGAGAGAGAGAGAGAGAGAGAGAGAGGCAAAGAGGAAATGAATGCATACTGAAGAGAGTGTGATAGAGAAAAAAGGTAGAAAAACAGATCAATGCAATACATTTAGAAACTAAGGGTTTGAAACCAGCCCTGGAGAAATGGAAGGCAGATCCCATGTGGTGCTGCGTTTCTGTGGGTCCCACTCTCCCACAAAGAGTTGGAAGCAACCTAAGTGTTCCTCAACTGACGAGTGGATAATGAAAATGTGATACACTTACACGATGGAGTTCTATGCAGCAGTAAAGAAAGACGGTGATGCAAAATTTCTAGGTAAATGGATGTAACTTTCAGAAGCTGTTATGCTAAGTGATTCAGAAAAACAAACATCATATGTTGTCCCCCATTTGTGGATCCTAGACCAAATCTATTCATGATATAACTGAAGGAACCAGGTAAAGGAAAATGAACCAGGAAGGTAAAGGGAAAGAGGGAACCTGAGACAGAAGGCCAGTAGGTAACAGGTGTCACTAAGGGAGGAATGGATAAAATTGGGGTATCTAACTGGGAAGGGAGTGGAAGGGCTTTAGAAGGAAAGGGGGGAAAATGGGTGAAAAGGAGCCCAAGAGAAGTGGGGCCATAGGAGACTGGCAGTGTCAAGGGAGAAATGAGGAGACTTTAATAGAGAAGGAATAGAGAAGACATGGAGGGAGGGCCAGACAGGTAAAGAAAGAGGGTGGAGATAAATAATGCTTTGCTAGGATAAAAAAAAGAAAAGAAAATCATTAGTATAACAATCTATTGACAAAATCCACACACAATACCTCTACATGAGTCCATATGGAAAGATGAAGGCTGCATATCAAGAAACAGTACTAGATAGGAGAAACCTTCCTTTGAGTTGTTGACCAGTGTGGTCCAAAAGACACCCCAAATTACACAGGCTATTACCATAGCCCTTGATTGCCTCCCAGAACCTGAAGGAAAGACCTCATTGCTGAAGACATAACATACTTCAGAGACTGGATCTTGAGCAACAGAGCTGGATCTGACCTGGAAGCCACCACCCCTGAAGGTTAGCGCTCTTAGCTGTGGAGAGCACTACTCAAGCCACTAAGGGAAAGGATCAATAGATGATCCAACAACAGCCTCAAGACCAAATATCCAAGCCAATGACCAGCACAGCATATGACACTAGTGCAAGTGGCACTTTTATCTTGGAGGAAATCAATGGCTAACGAATTGGACCTAAAGCCCACTCAGTGGAAGGAAACTCTCCCAGACACCACTCAGAAAAGAAGCTTCTTTTGCTCCAGATGAGAATAGTACAGAGTCCCACAACTGGACACATACAGAAATGCTCTGTGAATTGCTCATGCCTAGGTAACACATCTCTAATGCAACATCTGCACACAAGACCCAAGCATCATAGAATAAAGATCAAGAAGACATTAACTACCTCTTAACTCTCATTAAGGAAGCTCTTTCTTGCAACAAGAACCCAAAAGGGCCTGAATGGGCAAACCATGAAGATTAGGAGTCTACAAGGTGTGGTTCCATGGATAGGCTGACTATATTTAACCTCACCCAACCGGGGCTCAAAGAATATTGTAGAAGAGGGGACAGAAAGATTGTAAGAGCCAGGTAAGTGATGCAAGACCAAATGAAAATGAATCCTACAAGCTCCTGGGACTGGGGTTCCTATGAACCTACAGCATTGGTGTCAGCATGCACAAGACCCATGCAAGCTCAGCTGGACAAAAACCCATCACAGAACTGTAGAAATGGGTAGCAGAGCCCAATCTTGCCTGAGGAAATATTGGCAGCAGATGGTGGTCAGGTGAGGAAGACCTAGCCTTCTCTAGAAAAGCGACTCTGGATAGGCTAATGAGGAGCTGCCACTGATGAGTGAGCAGAGAGAGTAACTTGGCACAATGGACTCTGGCAGGAATGACAGAAGCTGTGAACTGGGCGGGGGAGGATGCCAAGAAAGAAGCAGGAATAATGGTAATGAAGACTGGGTGAAAAATTATGTATGAAACACATAAAAATTCAATTAAAAAAGAACCTTACAAATTCACAGGTTTCTTGATTTTTATCAAGAATTACAACACAATGAAAAAGAAGCTGTCTTTTTACTAAATGCTGCTGGGAAAATTGACTATGGGAAAGCAAAAATTCAAAGTGGATCCTCTACCTCTTAGCATATACAAATGTCAATTTAAATTGGTTCAAAAAGACAAGAGTTATAAATATAAATGTTGACTAAAAGTGTGAACATATATTGGGGCACTGAATTTGAAAATCATTTTTGTCTATATTCTCAAAAAACAAGCAGCTAAACTGACCATAATTTGAACTTCACAAATATTAAAGCTTGTCTGCAACAAAGAACATCCTTAAAATGATGAGCCATAAATGTAGAGAATACATCTACAAGTCACGTGCCTAATAAAAGACATAAGCAATGTATTTAAAAAGCTACAATATGCCAGGCGTGGTGGCACATGCCTTTAATCCTAGCACTTGGCAGAGGCAGGCGGATCTCTGTGAGTTCAAGGCCAGCCTGGTCTACATAGTGAGTTCCAGAACAGTCAGAGCTACAGGGAGACCCTGCCTCAAAAAGACCAAAAAAAAACAAAAAACCTAAACATTTCCCAGAAATATTCAATACCCACATGAAAAAAAGTTCAGTATCATTACCCTTACCGTCAAAGTGGAGCCTGCACAACGTAAGTAAAACCACAATGAGATATCCCTTTTGTCTGGTTTTAATCAAAAATAAACAAGAGACAACAGCAGGTTGTGACCGGCTACAAGACTCCTACACTGCTAAGGCTGGAAATCCAAGCCACTTCTTTAGAACGGCTGCCGGTTCCTCAAAGGTTAGAGATGTTATCACACAGGTCGTCTAGTTACCGCCAAAGAGAAATGAGCACAAAACTAGTACCGAAAATGAGACGGGAAAACTGAGAACCAGGCAGGACACATTCCTATTTCCTGAGTTTGATCAGCTCAGTTCCCCGCGCCTGTTTAGTACGTCATGCAGAGCGCCCCGGGCTCCCCCACCCCCACACACTTCCTGCCCTGCAGTACCAAGGTCTTCTGATTGCAGGCACCTGCACGCAGGCAGGTTCCAAAGACAGGCTGGGAATTCCACGTGCTATCTTGCTCACTGCCGCCTCTAGCAGAGCAGCTTCTGACCTTCTTGATCCTGGAACTCCAGGAGAGCCCATGTCAAGGTAAACTCAGCTCTGAGGGCTTGGCCAGGTGAGTGCTGGAGTCTGGGCTTCTGCACTGCTGCACCCACTAATGCACAATCCTAACTGTCTATGGCTTTGCTGTCCTATGTCCAGATGACCTAGAAGCTCCTGCAGTGGTTGACAGTGTGTGGGGAATATCAAGGGAGTTTTAACCTACTTACTGTGCACGAGACTTAACTCATTGAACCTTTTTCAAAGATATTTTGTCTGGATGAGTGTTAAACACATGATTGCATTCTTGGCGATGGGAACGATATGTAGACTCAAGAAAGGAAGAAAATCAAAGAGTGTTTTTCTTTGAGAAAAAAAAAACCTAATACTTGAATATATATAAATAGCATTTATAGTAATCAAAAGTTGGGAACCAGCCAAATTTCCAATCAGAAATAATTAAGTACTGTCTATCCATGTTACAAAATTCAATCTGGCAGTTACTCAAATGTATGTACCTACTATGCTATGCAGTCCTTAAAACCTAATATAAATGAAATGCAATCACAAAACTCCACTTATTTTATAATACCATTTAAACGAAGAGCACAAATAAGGATCCTGCAATGTGAGGATGTCACCTGACTTAGGGGGTTACATCATGTACCTCAACAAGGCAGGTTTGGCAACACAGCCTTAATAAGCCAAGTAAAGGAAGCAAATTTATAGTGAAAAGAAAAACCAGAAGATTTATTTATTGTGGCCATATTGGGAAAGACAAAGAGATCCAGTGGACTCCACAAACAAGGCTACCTTCAGGATCCTGACATGAAGGTAGGTTTAAATAGACACCAAGAGATTTGCATAACTAAGCAGTCCAATCAAGGTGTGGTCCACAGCCCATCAGACTCTTAGATCCCAGTCTCTGCTGCAAGGTCAGTCTGTCCTGCAAGGTCATCTGACTGCTTGTACATCTTTCTCCAGGAGACAAGTTTCTCCTCTGGATATTCCCAGGGACTCAGGCTCTTCTTTTCCCAGTAGACAATTGTGGGAGGATTTCTAATTTCTTGGGATTCATTTTTCAATATTCTTGATAGCCGAAGAGGAGCATCCAGGAGTCTCTTCAGAATATTTCCATTACTGCCAGATGGGCTGGTTACAGGAAGCAGAGTCCTGGTTGGCTAGAACAGGAACAGATGGAAAGGCTAAAAGTATGTGGTGGCACCTGCTTCTAATCCCAGCACTCAGCAGGCAGAGGCAGGAGGATGTCTGTGAAATAGAGGCCAGCCTGGCCTACTCAGTGTGTTCCAGGCCAGCTAGGACTACGAGGAAACCCTGTCCTAAATAATATAATTAATATATATATTATATAGTATATATATCATGAGATAGTAGAGAGAGAAGAGAGAGAATGAGAGATGAGAGAGAGATAAGATAAGAGCGACATTTATTTGTGGATACAAACCTTACCCCGCATTTGGTATGCTCGCCTTTAATCCTTAGCACTCGGAGCGATGAGTCAGGATGGATCTCTGTTAGTTCAAAGCCAGCCTGTCTACATGAGAGTCTCTCGCCAGCTGAACCTAAAATGGGATACCCTAATCGTCAAAAATACCCCCCCCCAAAAAAAACTGTTCTAAATTTGATTGGAGTGGCTGGTTTATGATTTTGAGACTGTACTGTGGACCTCAGATTCTTATACATCAGATGAAGGAATTGCATGATATGTAGTCAAGATGTTGGCAACATTCATATGGAAAAATTATAGCTGGACAGTGATATAACCAGATTCCAGGACTGGAGAGCTGGCTCAGTAGTTAAGAGCATTGCCTGTCCTTGCAGAAGACCTGGGTTCAAATCCCAGACCCACATAGTGGCTAACAACCATCAGGGGAACCAATGCCCTCATCTTCTTCCCAGTGAATTGCACTTGCATACATGCATGCAGTACTCAAATAAACAAAAAATTTTTTGAAGTCACAGAAAAGGAATCTGATTCCACAGTTATGTCTTTAGTTAAAGCTCACTTTCTACAGTTCTCATATCACATGAATGTTACACACGTGGGTCACTGAATTTCAGGAGTCATTTATCACACTCATATTTGACTTTTGCTCCTTGCTCTTGGCATACAGACACTCTGATTGCTCCATGCATATTTATGTTGGTATGCACAAATTATGTTTTAACTAATCAACTGATTTTAGTTGTCAGCAAGAGCAGAGTGATCACCATTTGAAAAGAAGCTTTGAAGTGAACCAAATGTCTGTGGAAACCATTGCAGTTCTGCTCCTCAGGCAAATGACGAGTTGTCTTTAGTTCTGGGAGTTGTGGAAAGGTGATGGTGTGGCCAATGGAACATAGCCATTGGCTCAACGTAAAGATAATCCTAGATGAACTTGTGAAGAACGCTTATGAAGTGTCTGTCCTAAGACCTCCGTAACTAAATATTGACAGGTCATCTGCCATTAAGTTTGAGGCATTTTGAACACATTAAGTCTAGACCACAGACACCTAAACAGAACTTCCTCAAGTCATAAAACCAGAGCAAAGAACTAGGTCAACAAATAAGTGCCAGTATTTCCCAAAGAGGATGCTGTAGGGCAACACTAAACCCAGGAAGAGAGAGACAAGGTTAATAAAGGCATGAAGTGGGGTAGCAGCCCAGGGAGAAAGTTGTGGGGTCTGTTAGGATATTTTTAAATTTAGGTTCATGTATGAAAGAGATGGGGGCTGGAGAGATGGCCTAGCTGTTAAGAGTGCCAACTACTCTTGCAGAGGACCTGGGTTTGATCCCCAGCACCCACATGGTGACTGAGAACCGTGGCATTGCATGACACGGGTGCACAAACCTACATGCAGACAGTACACTCATACATGTAAAAATAAAGAAATAAATAAAATTTTAAAAAAAGAGAGAGAATGTGTGTATTTAGGGAGCATAGCCCAGGAACCCAGAAAAACATGTCAATCCCCTGAAGCTGGAGTTAAAATCATCTGTGAGATGTGCTGACCTGGGAGATGGGCAAGGGATGAGTTATCTGGAAGACAGAAAACATTCCTAAGAGCTGAGATGTCTCTCCAGCCCCAAAATGGCAGCAAAGTTTGATACAGATGCAACCCTAGCTCCAAGATCAGTGAGAAAATCGATGTAGATCTGCACTCTAGAGGAAGCTATGTAGTCCTTGCAGGTTTTGAATCTAAAGAAAGAAGATGCCTGAGGTCTATGCAAAAAAAATTCTCTATAAGCAATTATTATAACAGGTCTTTAACCTCAAGATCCAAAGCTATATACTATAGTTCAGACTCTAAAACAGAACATTTGTTAGAGTCCATCCTAACTTCCATCAGGAGATCACTTTCATTTCTTAACTGACATCAAATGAGACCCCAGTGCCACTCGTAGTTACATGAATATAATCAAAGGCAAACCCCATACCATGCTGTATCCTCACACATCACAACCACTTAAAGCTGAAGGCCCATAACCGTCACTGCTCATTTCCACAGAACCTGAAGTCTTGTAGGTCCATGACACTAAACAGAAATGTTCACTGACAGTGCCTGGAACCATCACCAGTGCCACACACCTGAAGACACTGAGTCCACAGAGCCCCCATTAGCAATCGGACACTCCTGGATCATACCTCTGCAGTACCTCAGGAAAACTCATATGTTCCTCACACGTTAGAATTCATTGACCTGTGCTGCAGGCCATGCCACCCTAGGGTGCAACAGTGCATGACCTGTCTCATGCTCCTCACTGCCCTTGTCCCATCAGGGCTGCTGCTGACGTCAGCACTCTCTTCTGCAGCAGCTGAGGCCTTGTGTGTTTAGCAACCCATACTTACCATAAAGACACAACTGCCTCCACAAACACCTGCACTGCAGAGGTCACCGAAATACTTACAGTCAGGATTCATCTTCACATAGAGTCTGTATTTCTGTGATCACCCAGAACCAAAGCCAAAGCTGCTGTCTGGAGATTGCCTCCAGCAAGTTCAACCTAAGCAGCCAGCAAGCTCAACCTAAGCAGCCAGCAAGTTCAACCTAACAAGCCAGCAAGTTCAACCTAAGCAGCCAGCAAGTTCAACCTAAGCAGCCAGCAAGCTCAACCTAACGAGCCAGCAAGCTCAACCTAACCAGCCAGAAAGCTCCCAGTTTAGCCAAGACATCCTGTTTCAAAAAACACGGTGGGAAAAAAATAAAGGATGACATCTATATTGACCTGTCCTCCACATTTACACACACAAAGCTTGGAATAAGGGGTTGTTACATCAGAAATGTAGCCATCTATGTGATGTCATGAGGAACATGAAAAGGAAGTAAAGCATGAAGCTCCAAACAAAGGACCCAGGACACAGAATCTAAAAGAACTGTCATAAGCATGATCAAAGAATTCAAGGAATATAAAGAACACAAAAACAAACCAAAGAACTGAAAGAAGATAGGAATAAACTTCTGACTGAATTCACAAAAGAGAAATACTGAAGAAAACTCGGGCTGAAAGGAAGAAGGAAGTGGAGCACTCAATAAGCCATCTGGAAATGACAGGAGAAAGCCTCACTAACAATGAAAGAATTAGAAAATAGAATATCAAGGCTGATTTGACAAAGTTGAAGGATTGACTGCTCAAGCAAATACTATTAATTAAAAAAAAAAAAACAGGAATGAAATAATCAGGAACTGTGGGACACCACGAAAAGGCCAAACGTATGCATCATAGGCATAGAGGAAGGAGAAGAATCTCGAATAATAGTATTGACCAGATTGTCAGCAGGATTGTAGAAGTTCTCAAAATTAAGGAAAGACATACCGATATAAATACAAGAAGCACACATAGAACACCAAATAGACAGCACTAGAAAAAAAATTCACCACACCATATCTTAGTAAAAACACTAGGTATTCAGAACAAAGACAGAATATGAAAGCTGACAAAGAAAAACAAGTCACATATAAAGGAAAACTCATCACAATTATAGCTGACATTTCAATAAAAACTATGAAAGCCAGAAGAGCCTGGACCAAACTATTCCCAGTTTTAAATGACTATAGATGCTGGTCACTCCAGGCAGGTAGATTTTAGGGTGGATTGACTCCTGGTTGCTGAAAAGGGGTCTCGGCGCTGGACCCTTGTGGCAGGTAGCTTTCTGGAAGAGCCACCCTTCACCTCTGCAGCCAGTGGTGCAAGGGATTAGGTGCCTCTGTGTCTTTGTGCAGACAGGCCCCAGGAGACTGGAAGTCACTCCAGGGAGGTGGTAGTCCCCACCTTAGTTAATTGGAAATGTAAATTTTTGTTGGCCACATTTGTTTCACTTAAAATCTGTATAACAATAACAATAACACATACAAATGTTCTCTAAAAATTTCCTGTTGTATAGTATCATCTTGTAGCATTCTCTTTTACCTATAGGATGATTTAACTTAAGATATTAACTTTGTTTCCCAAGTTAACGCCATACAGTCACCCAAAACAGCTTGGGTGAATTTGATTAAATCTGCTCCTTGATTCCTGCCTATAGGTATGTGTACTACAACTGCCTTTTTGAGACTCATGGGTCAAAGAAACAAAAATGTAAAATAAAAAAGGGGGATACAGATATATATATGAAACCTTTTTGTCAAAAACTTTGCAATTCAGATCTTTTTTTTCCCCCACCTGCCTGTTTTTTTTTTATTATTATTATTCATTTTTTCCTTGAGTAAAAAGGAGGTTAATGTGAGTCATTAAGAATTAAAAAACAAGTACATAATGAAAAAAATAGTTCAGATGAATCTTAATTAGAGCCTAATTTAATGGGATTTGAACTCAGCACACCGGAAATACATAGCAGGAACTTTAGCCATTAAATTGCATAGCCTTTGATTAAACACAGTGGGAATTTAGAAAGATTGTTTTGGCTGCCTGAAGATACCATGTTTTTTCCATTAATGCCAGAGAAATATATTGAGGGACGAAAATATTACTAATAAAAAATATGAAAGTTGTAAATTTCTTTTTTTTTTAATTCTATTTTTTTAACATTTTTTAATTGATGCTTTGTGCATTTCATACATCATTTTCCAATTCAGTTCAGGCATATTTCCCTTTCCCTTCCCCCCTCCCACCCCCAACCCAGATCATGCATTCTGCCATAAACTGTCCTGCATATTTCTCTCAGTTTTTTTTTTCATTTTTACTATACAGTGATACTCCATGAGTACAAGCATCCTTCATGTAAACCAATTTGCAGGCTGTTGTGCCCAAACCCCCACAGCCCCACCTTTCCGCGGGGGTGAGGGTTGTATGTTCAATCAAGTTGATCAAATGAGTGTCCAGACTACATTGCTGTAGCTTCCCATTCACCCATAATTGACCAAGTTTGATTCATACCAGAGATGCAGGGATGGTTCGCGCAATGTCAGATCTTAAAAACTAAATGAAAGAGTTGATGTTCCACAGCAGAAATGTCACCAACTTAATGGAAAAAGAAAAGACACAGCTTGCATTGTGTAGGATGTACCAGAAGTGCCAGCAGAAAGTTGGTCCCTCTGTACATTTAAAGGAAGAAAAGCCTCAGACTGCTTACAGACCATCAAAACCCTACTGTGGATCCTACTTTAACACTATTTATACTGAGTCCTAATGAAACTTACCTTCTAGGTGCCACAAAGTTTTAATATGAGATTTCTTACCTCTCCTCATAAAAAGGAGAATATGATGATGATGAGGTCGTTCTCAACTGTAAATTGGAGCCAAATGTTATAGAGGTAATCTCTTATAAACTGTTAAAACTGCCTTCTTTAATTGACTAATAGACATAGGAACTGTGAAAAGATATACTCTATTCAGAACCAAATAAAATATTAAAGTTCTCCTTAAGCTGTGCACTTAAGCAAATATATTAACACAGGAGAGGTCTGATTCAGCAATGGATTGTTCTACCAAGGAGATGTTGGCCAGGGGATCCAAGCCCTCCCCAAAAAGGTAAAGGCTTCTTGCCTGTAAACTGGTATACCTGCAAGAAGAGAGTGTGATAAGGACCTGCTGTCAAAGACCTGAGTAAGCTATGGGAAAAATGTATTGAACACACTTGCAAGTGTACAGTTGGTCTCTGGAATACCAGAGAGTGTTACCAAAGGTGGCTAAACCAATAAAGCAAATATAGGTCTCCTTGAGTCAAACGAGACTCCTCCATCATCACCAGCTACACCTAACCTGCCTGGAAATACTGTGCAGCAGTGGCAGCCATATGCCTGTATATCCCAATCTAATTGGCTATTAGCTCTCTCCTTGGAAGAATAACCCACGGCTGATGCCACAAGCTTACATCTCCGTGGTTAGACATTTATAAGCCACAGTAAGACCTGTCATTTTTACAGAAAAAAATGTAATTCATGGATTAACATACATCCAAACATCTGTGTCTATACCAAGTAACCTACCATAATAATTAGTACTGTTTAAATACCTATATATTCTAATTGCCTGTGCTTCATTAGTAGGATTGAAGGGTATTCTGGACGAACTGTCAGCCCATGAAAGGAAACAGCCAGTATTGACCAGAGTCCAAAATGACAGCTCCAGAGAAAGTAGACTGTTTTGCTTCTCATCCACCTGTGCCCCTTTTCTAAGCCTAGGGAACAATCTATGGAAGAGAGGGCATGGTAGAATGTAAAGGCTGCGATTGGGGTGAATGGTGAAACTACAGCAATATAGACTGGACACTTATTTGATCAACTTGATTGAACATACAAGTCCCCCAGCTAGATGGTGGGACTCTTGGGCTCAGTGGGTTTGGGCACAACTGCTCAGTGGGTTTTACTTGAAGGATGCTTATACTCATAAATTCTTATTGTTAAAAAATGAAAAAAAAAAATAAAGAAGTAATAGAAGGAAGAAAATAACTATAGATGCCTGAATACTTTACCCAGACAAAATATCTATTATAGTTGAAGGAGGACAAAATATTTCATGACATAAATAGGCTTTAATAATTCATGTCTGAAAACCAAGCCCTTCAGAGACTATTAGAAGCAGTACAATGAGCAGAAGAAAGGAATGAACATACCCAAGTAGCAACAGAAAGAAGCTAAATGAAGCTATAACGGTAGAAATACTAAGCTAGACCAAAAATGTAAGCAGAAATTAAAATGATGGGAACCAATACACATCTTTCAGTAGCTTTAAATATCAATGGACTGAACTCCCCTATCAAGAGACACACGATAATAGAATGGATTAAGAAACAAGATACATCTTTTCGTTGTCTGAAAGAAACTCATCTCACCTTCAAGGACAGGCACTACATTAGGGTGAAAGAATGGAAAAATATTCCAAAAAAAAAAAAAAAGTGAAATTCTAATTTTTTTTAATTTTTATTTTATTTCTGTATGTGTATGAATGTACTGTCGCATGCAGGTGTGCACCAGTGTCGTGCCAATGCCGCGGAGGTCAGGAAGGGTGCGGCTTCCCTCTGGAACTGGAGTTCTCCTGGAATTTGGAGTTTCAGACGGTTCTCAGCCGCCATGTGGTGCTGGGGATTGAAACCCGGGTCCTCCGCAAGAGCGGTCGGCGCTCTTAACCGCTAGGCCATCCCTCCAGCCCAAGGATATGAAATTCTAATATCACACAAAATAGACTTCAAGCTAAATCTAATCAGAAGAGATAAAGAGACTCACTTATTCTTATTAAAGAAACAATTAACCAAGAATATATTACAATCATGAATATATACACATCAAACTATGGTACACTCAACTTCATAAACACAGATTATTGCCAACATACTCAGAGTAGAGGATTTCAGTATTCCACTGTGTTCATTAGACAGCTCAAGCAGACAAACAACATGCAATGGAACAATAAGATACATCAAATGGACCTAACAGACATCAACTATATATTCCCAGCCAAGCACCAAAGAATATACTTTCTACTCAGCATCCCATAGAACTTTCTCCAAATACCACCACATACTAGGGCATGAAACAAACCTCAGCAAATGCCAAAAAGATAAGGAAATGATTCCATACATTCTATCTAACCACAAAGCAATAAAGCTTAATATCAACACCAGGATGAGCCCTAGTAATTATATGAAATCATGAAAATTAAATAGCATACTCACAAATAATGAATGGGTAAAAGGAGAAATTAAAGAAAGAAAATAAAATAAAAAAAAAAAAAAGGAAATACAACAAAAAACCTCTGGGACACTTAAAAGCAGTCATAATGGGGAAATTGGTACCTCTGAGAGCCTACATAAAAAATCTGAAAGAGCTGGGCGTGGTGGCTCACAACCTTAATCCTAGCAACTTGGAGGCAGAGGCAGGAGGATCTTTGTGAGTTCAAGGCCAGCCTGGTCTGCAGAGAGAGTTGGCAGGACAGCTGAGGCTACAGGGAGACCCTGTCTCAAAAAGACCAAAAAAAAAAAAATCTGAAAGAGCAAAAATAAATGACTAACATTGCAGCTCAAGACACTTGAAAAGCAACAACAAATGAAATCCAAAACCAGCAGACAAGAAGAAATAACAAAATCAGAGTAGAGATTAATGAAACAGAAACGAAGAAAACAATACAAAGAATAAAAGTGTCAAATAGCTGGTTCTTTGAAAAGATCAACAAGGTAGACAGAACTTTAGCCCATTTAACCAAAAAAAAAAAAGAGCAACTCCAGATCAACAAACTTAGAGATAAAAGGGGAAACATCACAACAGATAACAAAAATATCCAGAACATTATACAGGAATACTTTAAAAACCTATACTCTATTAAATTTGAAATCCTAAAAGAAATGGATATCTGAAACCATGGGAATCACCAAGTTTAACCAAGAACAGAGCTATAACATACAAGGAAATTGAAATAGTAATACAAAACCTCCCAACTAAAAAAAAGCCCAGGTCCAGATGGATTTATGGCACAATTCTACCAGACATTGAATGAGGATCTGCAGGGGCGGGAGAGATGGTTGAGCAGTTAAGAGTGCCAACTGCTCTTACCAGAGGACCGGGGTTTGATTCCCAGCACCCACATGGTGGCTGAGAACCATCTTTAACTCCAGTTCCAGGGGAATCTGACACCCTCTTCTGGTCTCCGCAGCATTGCATGATATGGGTGCACCAACTACATGCAGACAGTACACATATTCACATAAAAAAATAAATAAATTTTAAAAAATTAAAAAAGAGGATCTACAGCCAATATTACTTAAGCCATTCAAAAGGATATAAACAGAAGCAGATCTCCCAAATTCCTTCTATGAAACCAGCATTAATCAAATACCAAAACCAGGTAAATATACAACCCAAAAAGAAACTACAAACAATATCTTTAATGAATATAGATGCAAAAGTTCTCAACAATGTATGTACACACCACATATAGGCGCACAAACAAAAAGGTCAACTATGGTTAAGTTGGATTTATTCCAGAGATGTAGGAATGGTTCAACATACATATGTCAATAAATGTCATAAATCATATAAATGGACTCAAAGACAAAAATCACATGGTCATCTCAAATGTTTCAAAAAAAGGTCTTTGATAAAATTCAACATGACTTTTTGTTTACTGTACTAGAGGGGATTGGACCAGAGGGAACATACCTCAACATAGTCAAAGCTATATACAACAAACCCACAGCCAATGTCATTCTAAATGGAGAAAAATTAGAACTATTCCCTTAAAGTCAGGAACCCAGCAAGGCTCTCCACTATCTCCACTCCTTTTGATATAGTGCTTATAACTCTGGTTAAAGCAATAAGAAAAGGTCTTTGATAAAATTCAAATGAAATTAAAGGAGTACTTATTGAAAATGAAAGCAAACCCTTTTTGCAGATGACTTGATGTACCCAAGGGATGTGAAAAAATCCACCAGAAAACTACTAGAAATGATTAACAATTTCAGTAAAGTGGCAGGTTAGAAAATTAATCTACAAAAAATCAGTAGTCTTTCTATTTGCCAATAACAAGCAATTGGAGGAGTACATGGAAACCATCCTATTCACAATAGACTCAAAAAAATCTCAGAATAAACCTAACCAAGACATTAAAGATTTCTACAATGAAAATTTTAAATCAAAGAGATTGAGGAATTCACCAGAGGATGAAAAGACCTCCCATGCTCATGGATTATAAGAATTAATATAGTAGAATGACTGTCCTACCTGTTCTAATTTGTCTTTAGTTGCTGTGACAAACCACAATGACCACTAACAACTTGTGGTCAGCTGGGGCTGAAGAATCAGCTGTAAGTAACAAGAGACCAGAAACTGAAGTGAACACTTTGCTTTACTGGAACAATTAATGCTGATTAGATGGGGATGAAAAATCATCTGTAAGTAACAAGAGACCAGCATCACTGTGGTGAAATCTTCTGGGAATAATTTCTTCAGGGTTAGCACACAGAAGCTGTGGTCCAGAGGAGGCTGGAGCTTCCATCTCAAGCCAGAAGTGGAACATGGTAATGTGTAAGAGTCTCCTATTTGGTTCTGGTGTTGAAAACATGAAGGGGTCACAGACAGCAGCTGAGGCCTGGCACTATGAGAGGGCAGGAAAAGCCATTGGTCAAAGTGTGGCCTTGGTTGCAGTGAAGACCCCTGGATTCCAGGGAGTCAGAAAGAGAAGCTGAGGCTTTGCACAGGGAGGAGAGGTCATGAAAGACACCTCAGTTTCAGTGGACCCCAGCTTTTTGGAGATGCTGGGACGTGGGACAACACCAAGAGCAGCAGCGGTGAGGAATGGACCTGGCCTGGGCTAGGAGATGAGCTGTGTGTGCCACGATGGCAGAGTCAGAGGAAGGGAGCTGCCAAAACCCTTGAAGCCAGAAGATCATGAGTGAATCCATGTGTCTCAGCCTTGAGCTACTTGTGGACTTAGGTTTTGTTTGGGTGCCTGATTCTTCCCTTTGAAATAAGACAGTACTTGTTTTAGATTTTACAGCAGCCCACAGTTAAGAGAACTTTTAACAGACTGTGAACTTTTTTTTTTTTTTTTTTTTTTTTTTTTTTTTTTATTATTAAAGTTTTTTCTTTTTTTTTTTAAAAAAATTAATGGAGGTTGGAGATGAGATGGGGGAAGAGGAGAGGGAGGGAAGAAGGGAGAAAGAGATCATCCATTTCTTTTAGGTTTCAATTTAAAGAGTATAGATTTTTTAAGTATTCCATTATAATGTTTGATCTTTTTTTTTTTTGTTGTCTGGTTGATGTTTCCCCTTTCATCTTCTAATTGATTGGAATTGCTTTTTCTTTCTTTTTGTTAACCGGGTAAAGATTGTCTATCTCGTTTATCTTTTCTTTTTTTTTTTTTTTTTTTTTTTAATTAATTTTTATGATGCTTTGTGCATTTCATACATTTTTTCCAATTCATTCAGGCTTATTTCTCCCTTTCCTCCCCCCCACCCCCACCCATCCCAGATCATGCATTCTGCCATAACTAGTCTGCATCTTATCTTCAGTTTTTTTTTTTTTTTTCATTTTTAGCTATAAGTGATAAATCCATGATGACAAGCATCCTTCATGCAAAACTCTCTGCAGGCTGTTTGTGCCCAAACACCTACAGCCCCACCATCCAGGTGGGGGTGACAGGTTGTTTGTTCCTCTCATCCACCTCTGGCCCCTTTTCTAAGCCTAGGGAACAACCTGCCAGACTGTGACTTTTAATGTTTGGGCATTTTAAGGACTGTGGGGCTTTTAAGGTTGTACTGTCTTAGGTTGTGATTAATGTTAACATCATACCTTGGGGACAAGAACTGGAAAGGTGGTGGTTTAATAGTGATTGATGTGATTTGTGTCAAGTTGACAAGGGATCAATTGTACTAGATAGCTTTAGTGTCAATTTAACTGGGTTGAGGGAGCCTCAACTGGGGAATTGGCTCCATTAGACTGGACTGTGGCCATGTCTGTGGAGTATATCTTGTTTGTTAAGCAATGTAGGAGTGCCAGCCCACATGGTGGTTCACCCTGGGCAGCGTTGTATTTTATGGTATAAGAAAGCAGGCTGGGAATGGGCCAGAGAGCAAACCAATAAGGGCATTCCATCCATGGCCTATGCTTCATGGCCTATACTTCAGCTCCTGCCTCCAGGTTCCTGTCTGTAGTCCCTACTTGGGCTCCCGATGATGCAACTGTTAACCCAGGAGATGTGACCTGAATAAAACCCTTCCCCCCCAAGTTGGTAGTGGTCACTGTGTTTTGTCACAACAATACCCCACTCCTGGTACCAATTTCTGTTCTAGTTTGTCTTCAGTATGCTGTGACAAAACACAGCCTTTTTCTTCTGCTCTCTCACACTGGTGAGTTTGCCTTGCTGCTGTGATCAACTCTTTGGATCTCAGCGTAGACTGAGATGGGCAGATCTTCCAGAATCCATTGGGCCTTCAGCATTGGATTAGGACTACTGAGACATCCGGATTTATGGACTGAGCAACTGCCTGGATTCTCAGCCTCTCCAGTACAGTGCAGATGTTGTTGGACTCCTTGGACTCTGGGCCATAAGCAAATCAATAAATCTGAATATATATATTATATATATATATCTATATATATATATATAATATATTCTTTTATTCTGTTTCTTTGGAGAACCCTGATATAATACAGACCCACATCAAAATATCATCCATCATGATCAAGTTGGTATCATCCCACGAGTTGCAGGGTTGGTTCCACATATGTAAATCAATAAATGGACTGACTGAAAGACACAAAATCACACACATCATTCAATAAATGCAGAAGAAAAAGCCTTTGACAAGATTGAGCACACCTTCATGTTTAAAGTTCTAAGGGAATTGGGACTGAAGAGGAACATTCCCAAAGTAGATCAAAAAAAAACCCACAGCCAACATCATCCTAAACGGGAGAAAAATTAGAACCATTTCCTTAAAGGCAGGAACCTGGCAAGGCTGCCCCATATACCACTCTCTCTTCAATTAGTGTTTGAAACCACTTGCAGGGCATAGGCAAGAAAGAGAATTAAAGGAGTACTAATGGAAAAGAGGACTGAAACTATCCCTGTTTGCAGTTGATATGATAGTTTACTGAGGGATGCTAAATCTCCCCAGAAAACTGCTAGAAATGATTAAAGAGTTTCAGTAAAGTGGCAGGATACAAAATTACATAATAAAAAATCCATAGGAAAAGCTAAATCAGCATTATTAAGAGCCCTCTGCTCTTTGTAGAGGACACGTGGTTCCATTCCCAGCACCACATGGCACTAAGACTGTCTTTAACTCCAATCCCAGGGAATCCAACACACCCTCTTCTGACCCTGCAGCATTGTATGACACGGTGCACCAACCTACATCCAGACAGTATATTCTACACATAAAAAATAATAATAAGTAAGAAAAGAAGAAGAAAGAAGAGAAGAAAGAAGAAAGAGAAAAGAAACAAAAAAAAAGAGAGAGAAGAAGAAGAAGAAGAATCCATATCTTTCTTTTCACCAACAACAAACACTGAAAAAACAGAGAAAACAAAAAAAAAATAATAAAAATAAAATAAAATTAAAGTAAAATAAAATAAAATACTTGGAAAAACCTAACCAATGACACCAAAGAATCTCTACAACAAAAAATTTAAACCCCTGAAGGAAGGAGATTGAAGATGACATCAAAGATGGAAAACCTCTCATGCTCATTGATTGGGAATAATTAATATAGCAAAAATGTCCATTCTGGCCAAATTAATATACAGATGCAATGCTAATCCCATTAAAATCCCCATGAGTTTCTTCATAGACTTGAAAAAAAACAATCCTTAAATTCATATGGGAAAACAGAAGACCTGAATAGCCTAAGCAACCCCGAGTGAAAAATGCAATACAAGGGGGATCACCTTACCAGACTTCAAGCTATACTACAGTGCTATAGTCATAAAGACAGCCTGAAACTGGCACAAAAACAGACCTGTTGACCAATGGAACAAAATTCAAGATCCAAACTTGAGCTCCTATATAATTTCAGCCACCTCATATTTGATAAAAGGGGCCAAAAAACTCACTGGAGGAAAGATAGCATCTTCAGCAAATGGTGCTGAGGAAGCTGGATTACCATATATAGAAGAACAGAAATAAACCCCTACCTTTCACTCTGTACAAAAACAACTCCAAATGTATCAAAGACCTCAGTGGGTCTGAAGGTGATAGAAGAAAAAAAATGGTAGCAATCTACAAACAACTAGGAAGGTATATATTCCTATTTTAAAAATATTAAAATTAAAAGAAAAAAATGTGAACACTCCTAACATTATCAGAGTTAACAACATTTTATTCCTGGAGTACATAAATCTGGTACATATATGACGTTTATGTAGGCATAACTTGGGGTAATACAATTGGGAGTGAACCACAACAACATAAGGACTGGGTCAAAGAAGACCGATATATTAAATTCTCCCCAAAACAAAAACCTTTGCAGAGAAAAACTTTAAAAGGTCTGAGAGAATGATGCAGGACATGCATAGCAGAATGCATGAACTGGGGTGGGGTGGGACCATGCAAAGGGGAATGAGTTTAAACTGGACTGAGAAAAGTTGCATGAAATAAGCAAAACAACAATAAAAATATTTTATATAAAAAAGGGTGCTTCTCCAGGAAGAAGTTGAAACAAAAAAAACTTATATGAATGAAAGTCAATCACAAAAGTCTATTCATTTTATAATACTATTTAATGAAGAACACAGATAAAGAATCCTATAATGTGAGGATATTACCTGACTTAAGGGTCACATCATAGACCAAAAAAGACAGGTCCAGCTGCCAAGCCTCAATAAAATAGGCTGATTTAGGGGTTAGACAGTGTCTCAGTGGTTAAGAACACTGGCTGTTCTTGAAGAAGTCCTGGGTTTGAATCCCAACATCCACATGGTAGCTAACAACCATCTGTAACTCCTGTTCCTGGGTATCTGAAGCCCTCTTCTTTTCTTAGAAATTGACAATCGTGGTGCATTTATATACCGTACGCAGTAACCGATACCATACAATAAAAATAACTTTAAAAAAAGAACTAGTTTATAGTGAAAAGCAAAAACAGATTTACTCATTGTGGCTACATTGGGAAGAAAAAGAGATCCAGTAAATCCCTGCATAAGTTCACCTTCAGGTTCCTGACATGGGTATATGTTTAAATAGATGTGCGTAACTAAGCAGTACAGTCAAGGTGTGGTCCACAACCCACCAAAGTCTCAGATTCCAGGCTTCCTGCAGGGTTAGTCTGTCCTGAAAGGTCATCCGACTGGTTGTAAATCATCTCTCCAGGCAACAAGTTTCCTCCTCTGGATATTCCCAGAGATTCGGAGGTTTTATTTATTTCTATCAGATCTGGCCTCAACATTTACACCCATTAAATGGAGATAAATAGATGGTCATCTGAACAAACATTCATCAGTGTGATGTTTTGCATTTCCGTAAAGCAGTGAAATATAAACCTAAGCCGCAACATGCAATTTCGTACCACCTCATACATCTAACTTCTTTACTTTTCACTTATCGTTCCCCTTTTTTTCTAAAAAACCCTACTCTAAAAGAAATATATGAAATGTTCAAGCATAACTCAAAATATTCACACAGGATCTCAAAAGATTCAAGAGAACAAGAAAGGAGGTACAGTAAAATCAGGAAAACAATCCATGAGCGGAATGGTACATTAAAAGAGTGAGAGGTCTTTAAACACTGAAATTAAATCTGTGATTTAAAAAAAATCAATAAAAGCCGGGCATGGTGGCACATACTCTTTCTCAATCGCACTTGGGAAGCAGGTGGTCTCTGGAACTAAGCCCAAGCGGTCTACAGAGCAGCTCCAGGACAGCTGGAGCTAAGGGAACCCTAAAAAAAAACAAAAATAATCAACAAAAAAATCAATAAAAAATATCAATGCAACTAAAATATAGAGCTGAGACTAGCTTACTACGAAATATGAATTCAGACTGATCTAGACAATTAAACAAACTATCTAGGATTCATTTCCTCCCACCTTCCACCACACTGTCCTCACCCAGCCTTGGTTCCGGCAGGCACCAATCCCCTCTCTGGACTAACTCCTTAACCCCTACTAGCTAACCACCCTAGCATAGGTGGCTGAGTCCCCCTTCAGGTGACCCCAAACCCCATCTCCCCTGTGCCTGACACGCCTGGACATTCTTACCCTACCTAGGACCCTGGTAACGTCACAGCCTGTTTTTCCGCCTCCTATATTCAGTTCCTCTGTCCTCCCCCCCCCATATCCTGCTCAGCCTTGGGACACAGGCGGCACCAATTCTTCCACCTTTGGACCTCTGGTCCATCTCTCTAACCCAGACTTGCTAACGCTCCCTAGCAGAGATTGCTAAGCACCTCCTCAGGTGGTCCTCACACCGCTAATCCACCCAGACAACCAATGTACTTGACAGGCCTGCCCCACTGAGGACCCTGATAAATCATATCGTTGCCCTTTCTATTCAGTTCCTCTCACCCACCAATACCCTAGTACTCACTAGGCCTTGGATCCCAGCAGTCACCAACTCCCCACCTCAGATCTCTGGTCTAACCAGATAACTCTGACTAGTTAACCACCCTGCACAGATTGCTGTGCATCCACTCAGGTAGTCCCAACCCTTCTTTTGGGACAGACCTTGGCATCTAGGACTCTGAACAAAAAAGTAACCAAGCTACATTAACACTATAAACATACCAAAATTCAATTAACAAAAAAGAAACTGGAAAGATAACCAACAAAGAAACATGATATGCACAAGTGGCAGCACACCAGCACAAAAAAAGATTACCAATATGGAAAACTCCAAAGACGACTATGTCTCCAACAACAACACCACTTCACAGAAGTGTACTACAATGAGAAACACTCCAAGGAAGAAAAAATACTAGCACAGCATGATCCAAAGGTTTATCAAAGTGGTAAAGAAGACATGCATACAACAACACACACACAACACATCACCCTAGAAGTTTCAATACTAGTACATCAGGCCAAATTTGTACTTATGAAGGAAGCTGATACTAGGTTGGTTAGGAATGAAACAGGTAGAAATGCCAAAAATATAATCTTACACTTGGCATACTTAACTGTTTTAAAATCAATTGGCAGTGTACAGTTAACACTTAGACTATGCCAGGGACCATTACACCACATTTATATCTAAAATTCTTCAATTTCATATGATTTATATGGCAACTTTCATATGAAAGTCGCAGAACTGTGTCATCTGTATCTAAAAATTCAGACTCAGAAATTATGTTTTTAGGTCTGGTTCTGTAAAAAGAAGCTACATTTTTTATTAAAAATCTCACTTTCTGCTGTTCTCATATCAAAAGCGCATTAGGTGTGCAGGTCACGGAGGATCATGAGTCATTTATCAGGCTCACATCTGCACTTTCACTTTTGTACTTGGCATCCAAAGACCATAACTGTTCTTCATGTGTTTATTTTAGTGTCCACAACTTATATTTTAACCATTTTTTTTTCATTTCTAGAAGGAACAGAGTGATCATCATTTGAGAGGAAGTTTTAAATCAAACCAAGATGTCTGGGAGAATGATTGCAGTTCTGCTCCTACTGCAGCTGACTTGTTTCTTTGGCTCTGGGAAAGGTGGGAAGGTGCTGGTGTGGCCAGTGGAACACAGCCATTGGCTCAATTTAAGGACAATCCTAGATGAACTCGTGAAGAAGGGTCATGAAGTGACTGTCTGAGACCTTCAGGTTTCCTTTCTTATGATGTTAACAGGACATCTTCTATCATATTTGAGACTACCCAACATCTGTCGACAGAGATATTGATGGATGGACTCATGCAAATGATTTATGAACTGCCAAAACAATCATTTTGGAAATACTTTCTAACGTTTCAAGAACTTGCTTCAGTGTGGTCAGATTATAGGCAGACTTTCTGTAAAGACGCAGTTTTGAATAAGGAACTTATGACAAAATTACAAGGATCCAGGTTTGATGTCATTCTTGCAGATGCCTTCAGTCCCTGTGGTGACCTGCTGGCTGAGATTCTCAAGACACCCTTGGTGTTCACTCTGCGCTTCTTTCCTGGATCCACATATGAAAAGTACAGTGTGGACTCCCACTGCCTCCTCCTATGTGCTGTTGTTCTCTCAGAATCTCGGTGAGCGGATGACATTCCTGGAGAGGAGGTGAAAATTGTAATGTACTGCTTTATTTTGATTTTTGGTTCCAACAATTTAATGAGAAGAAGTGGAATCAGTTTTACAGTGAAGTTCTAGGTATGTACCGTCTTCAGTTCCTACTGGGGGATTCTATATTTGCTGGGTATTTGAAGGTGAACATGGAAGAGTAGAAAGTCAGAAGAATTTATCTTTTATGAGTGCATTGTTTAAATAAGAATTATGAAATTATGAAATTACCTGCCAAACTCAAAGTTTTGTAGAAAAGTTTTTGATNCATGGCATACATGAGTAATCTCAGGGTTTATGGCATGGAGGCAAGAGGATCAAGTGTTCAAAGTCAGCTTTGGCTGCATAGTGACCTCAAGACAGCTCTGGGCTCCATGAGATTATCTCAAAACTATAGATACAAAATTCTCAGTTCACTTAAAACAAACCCTCAAGAATCCAGCTTCTACATGTGGGCAAACTAGATGGAGTGCTCCATGTAAAAGTGCTTCCATGGGTATGTCAGAGAAGATTCATAGGAAATGGTATTCAAGTATGGGTTTATACCATTTAATGCCATACTAAGATACTTAGTAATTTTGAAATACAGAGGTGAGTTACAGATGTGGTCGTTTCTTCTCACAAATCTCTTACCTTCTGACTTTATACACCACACCATTAAAATATAAATAACATATATCTATAAATATGTATTACAAAGTATGAACACAAGCACATATGTATACACAGAGAGAGAGATCTGTAATAATAAAGCACAGATACTATTAAAATCCTCTAGCCATGTTATAGAAAGTCCTTCCAGAAAATTGCCTGACATCTTCATTTTACCTCCTACTTTTCTTGCCTCTTCTATCTTCACTTTGCTTTCCCTCAGGAAGACCCACCACAATATATGAGACAATGAAGAAAGCAGACATGTGGCTCATTCGGACCTACTGGGATCTGGAGTTTCCCCACCCTACCTTGCCAAATTTTGATTTTGTTGGAGGACTCCACTGCAAACCTGCCAAGCCTCTGCCTAAAGTAAACATATTTCCATTTGCCTTGTATTTTCAGCAAGGGCATCATGTTTCAATCATTCAGAATACATGTCTCAAAGTCAGAGAGACAGGAATTAGGTACAGCGAACTACCAACAAGGATCTATATATCAATTCTATCACAAGTGTCCAGATTTCAATTTTGGCACAGTGCAAAAGCAAAACCTGTAGGACTCTTGAGGATAAAGACGTGGTATTATTAATGCTTATGAAAATGTCGGAGATTCATTCCAAACATTTCTCTATTCACATAAAGGGAATGGCAGTGTCAACAGAAGGGTAGGAGGGAAGCACAGAGCAAAGACTTAAAGGATGTGCTGGGGATGTGACTCAGTGATGGAGAGCTGGCCTAACATGCTGTTCTAGTTTCCTTTCAGTTGCTGTGACAAAACACTGAACAAAACCAACTTGGGGAAGAAATGATTTATTCTGCTCACATCTCCTGGGTCACAGCTTATCACGGAGGGAGCCCAGCATATAACTCAGGGCAGGAATCTGACTAATATTTCATTGAGTGATTTACCATTTACTTTTATTTAATCATCATCCATAGAAAAGAGCAAAAGAGCCAAGCTTGTTGGCACACGCCTTTAATCCCAGCACTTGGGAAGCAGAGGCAGGCAGATCTCTGTGAGTTCAAGGCCAGCCTCATCTACAGAGTGAGTTCCAGGCCAGCTGGGACTAAAGGGATACCCTGTATCAAAAAAAAAAGGGGGGGGGCAAAAGAAAAATACATTATTTGCATTTTTACAAGAGCTTGTTGGGAATTATAAATAAAAAAATAAGATAAGAGATAAATATACATAATAGTTATTCATAAAAGAAGCCTTTCTAAATGTTCTCAAAATGAGTCAGGAAAGACAATAGAAGGCTAATTGTTTTCCTATTTCATCCTGGGCTTACTTTTCCCTTTTTGTGGGTGGATAAGTACATAAAAATAATTACTAAAGAAGTGTAAATCCCTGAACAAATTTCCATGGTTTCAGAATGACAATTCTTACTATAGAAAAATTCATTAAGATTAGAGAGACAGAATTTTAAGTGGGCCAAGAGTTTGGGTAGCTATCTGACTCTAGATG
>VZQC01005185.1:236178-262777 GCA_009823505.1 Rhizomys pruinosus | reverse complement strand
TGTTCCATGTTATCTTCCAGGTCTGATATTCTTTGTTCTGCTTCCTCCATTATACTTCTCAGGCTTTTTCCCTTCCTTTCCTCTTGATTAGATGAGTGTTCGATTTCATTTTTCATATCATCCTGTGATTTATTTAGTATTTCCACTTCCTTTTGCAGCTTCTCAATCTCTTCCTGTGGCTCCTTGCTTCGTTAGTTGGTTTCCTTTTTTATTTCAGCATGGGAGGATCTTTTAAATGTTTCCACTTCCTTCCAGAGTTTGTCATTCTCTCCCTCTAGGTCCTTCTTGAGTTTTTCATTCTCTCTTATTTCTCTGACTTGTTCTTTATATTCTTTGATTTCTTTGAATATGTCTGCAATTATTCCTCTAAGATCTGTGTCCTGGGCCAACCCCAGGGGGATCCCACTGTAGGAATCTCCCACAGGGTTGGTAGAGCTTGGTGTGGAATTATCCTGCACCTTCCCCATGTTATCCCTTCATCATGTCCCTGGCATGTGGGTTTCCTTTTGCTGGTATTCCAATGTGAATCCCAAATTCCTCTTCACTGTGTTGAAGGCTTGTTTTGCTTGCCTCCTTCAGATGCCTTCTTTTTTTTTTTTTTCCTCCTTGTTTATGGGGTGTTGACTTGACTAGGTTTCAGGCTCTCAAATTTGTATATATATTGGAAGTGTAACTCACTTTTCCCATTATGTTCTGAAGTTTCTCCAAAAAAATTGGGTAGGAAACAACCCAGTCAGTACCCTGCTGAACACTGTGCTTACTCTGCTTCCTGCTGGCCAGTTTCTCTGGTTGTTTCTAGGGCTTGGTGATGAGGGACTAGAGGTTTCTCAGGTTTACTCTTTCATTTATTGCCTTGCCTTGTGCCCTGGAATCACTCTTGGACACCCCCTCAGCAATAATTCCAGTTGCGTTGGGACATGGGGAGCATGCTTAGGCTGCACCCCAGTACTCTGTGCTTCAGGTGGTCCTGGGAAATCCCCAATCTAGGCTCTGTGCACATAAGTCTCACAGTGGCAACAGGCCCACCTTTTACACCAGGTAGCAGGGCAACACCACCCCCACAGCCACACAAGACAAGGATACAATTATCCAACAATCCAATGATACAATTATCCAAAAAGCTAATGATAGAATTATCCAACAATCCACCTGGCTGAAGTGCCAGTCTCCTACCTGTGCTTCAGGTGTTCCTGGGAAATCCCCGTTCTAAGCTCTGTGCACTCTTGACTGCATCTTGAAATAGGCATGTTAAATACTGTTTAGGGTGTCATTACAAAAAGGATAGCCATAGGTTACCAATCTTAATTTCACCAAACCAATCAGTCTTGGAAGAAGAAAAAAACAACCCATCTTGGATGTGTTGATGTTACAGTGGGGAAATCCAAGTGAATGGAGTCAGGAGCTTCTTCCTGAAATGGACTGTTTACCTTAGAAATGCAGAATTGAAGGGCCAAACTCTAATGAAATAACGTATAATAAACATTTTTAAGTAAACTAATTGAAATGTCATTCAGAAATATTCAGACTGTATTTTTGAGACGTAAACTCATTTTTAAATTTTTACTTATTTCTGTATGTGTATGAATGTACTGTCTGCATGCAGGTCTGTGCACCCGTGTCGTGCAATGCCGTGGAGGTCAGAAGAGGGTATTGGATTCTCCTGGAACTGGAGTTCTCCTGGAATTGGAGTTTCAGACAGTTCTCTGCCGCCATGTGGGTGCTGGGGATTGAACCCGGGTCCTCTGCAAGAGCGGTCGGCGCTCCTAACCACTAGGCCATCTCTCCAGCCCCGAGACATAAACTCTTATAAACATAGATTGGCAAAAAAATGTGTAGGTCATTAGAAACATTGATAGGTTGTTATACTAGAAACATAACCATGAATTTCTTTTTTTTTAACCATCAATTTCTTTAATCCGCCAACATAATATTGATGGAGTCCTTTGCCTCAGTTATTGCTTATTAAATGTCAGTGTTCTATGTCAGGCCTTGAACATATATGAAAACAAATGTAGCTGTATGTACTGTATTTGCATCTACAACAGACTATTCTTATTCATCACCCTCATTCTCATTGCCTACCTCTCAGATAATAGGATTTTACTACATTATTAGTATTAGTATTCATTAGAATAATAACATGAGTAATTGGAAATTTGGACCATGAATTAAGAGTCTAGCTTTATCTTTACAGGTTCTATGGAGGTTTGAAGGCAAGAAGCCAGACACCCTAGGCTCTAATACTCGGCTGTACCCATGGATTCCCCAGAATGACCTTCTTGGTAAGTCAGGCTCAAGAAAAAACCTGAAATATTAGTAACAGCCAGTCAGGATAGAAAAGGTCAATAGAAAATGCACTTATGAAGATTCTGTTCTACTCGTAGGGAAACTGGATAAATAACAAATGATGACATTCTGTTCTACAACTGTAACATTCAACATTCAATTTTTATTTCAGCTGTAGTTAGCTTTCAGGTAAATTTTCAGTCATGTATTAATTTTTCACTGTATATCTACTTCTGTAATTTCCTCACTATAAGGTAATTTAAAATGACAAAAATTTTATTAGTTGCTGATTCTTACTTACCATGCCCCCCCCCAAATGACATGATGGAACCACATTAGATGGTGAGGTATTGTGGTCCTAACTCTCATCCAAGCACCTTGAACACCCCACTTCCTGCTGATTAGAATCAACATACCGCACACAGTGACTTCACTATTTCCTGAGGAGACCATGTTCTCCTGTCCCTGTCTGTGTTTGCATACACTGTTTGCCCTAATTGGGGTATACTCTGACCTTTATGTCCTTTGCACAAACTCATTTCTACTTTTCACACAATATGTATTATGGTTTTGCCAGCATGTATGTAAGTGAATCACATGCACATATTGCACAAAGAAACTGGATGAGGATCCCCTGAAATTGGAGTTAAAGATGGTTGTTAGCTGGCCTGTTGGAGCTAGAGAAGGAAACCCATTCCTCAGAAAGAACAGCTACCATTCGTAACCATTACTCCACCTCTCTAGACTCTCCCATGCTGTTTTATGTTTACAATAATTTGTGAGCTAGGATATATTTCAGAATTCACTGCCTTTTCTTTCTCTTTCTCAGTTTATTTCTAAGACTTATAATTAATATTGTCATTACTGTCTTCCAATGCTAGGTCATCCAAAAACCAAAGCTTTTGTAACTCATGGTGGAACCAACGGCCTCTACGAGGCAATCTACCATGGAATCCCTGTGGTTGGCATTCCCTTGTTTGCAGATCAGCCTGATAATGTTGTTCACATGCAGACCAAAGGAGCAGGTGTGAGAGTGGACTTCCTCACAATGTCAAGTACAGATCTGCTCAATGCAGTGAAGACAGTTATCAATGACCCTTCGTGAGTGCAATGTTTTTCAGATAAGTAGTACTTAAGACATCTCTCAACAATAACAGTATATTTATCCCATTCGTGAGTCTAATTTCAAAAAAAATATAATGGTTTAAACACTGTGAACTCCTAATTAGGACTGCAGATTTTCCCTATTATAGACTTACTACCCAAGTTTTTTTTTTTTTTTCTTTTGGTTTTTCTTTTTTTTGAGACAGGGGTCTCCCTTGTAGCCACTCTCCTGGAACCTCCACTCTGGTAACACCAGGCCGGACTTGAGCTCACAAAGCTCTGCCTGCCTCTCCTCCCAAGTGCTAGTATTAAAGGCGTGCAACCCCAAGCTGGCCCAGCCCCAGTGCTTATTACAAGAATTATATGATGGCTTAAAAAATTCTATATTGCTAAGGGAAAGATTAGCCATTTTAAAAAATTTTGAACACATGGGAAGAACAGGATAATGAAGATAAAAAAGTAAAATACTAATTTCTGTATAATGGCTGAATAATAAACAACTGGTTTTTTACCAGGGGACATCATCAATTCCAATTCTTACCTATTGTGCCAAGTGCTACAAAATATAGAGAACTACAAGTATTTCTTTGATATATTGTTTACTAATTCTTTCAATAGATTGCTAGTGTATGGAAAGTTCAAACCTAGGGTAATTCTAGTTTCACTTTCTTCTGTAAACACCATGCTCTTCTACATAGTCTGCCCCATTATACTCCAACTAATGGTCACTAAGAATTCCAACTCCTTCATCCAGCAAGATGACTCAACAGGAAAAGACACTTGCCACCAGTTATTATTAGTGTGATCCCCAGGAGCCACTTGGTAGGAGAGAACCTACTTTCACAAGTTCTCTTCTGACCTCCAAATGCAACAGCTGTTGGCATATGTGCATATGCATAAGATAAAAATAAAAAAAAAAAAAAAAAAAAAAAAAAAAAAAAAAAAATGTGCTGGGCGTGGTGGCCACACGCTTAATTCCCTCAGCACTGGGAGGCAGAGCAGGAGGATCTTTGTGCGTAGTTCAAGGCCAGGCCTGGTTCTATAGAGTGCGAGTGCCAGCGTTGGGGCTTCAGGGAGACCCGGTCTCGAACAGACCAAAAAAAAAAAAAAAAACCAAAAGCTAAGAAAAATTTAATTCCTCTTCCTCGTAACCTCTTGCACTTTTGTTGTTTTCATTTCTTTTGTTGATTTGCTTGTTCGTTTGTTTGTGGTTTGTCGGACTCAGGGTCAGTCCGGACACTTTGGACATGCTAAGCAAACATCCAGTCAGTGACCTGTGTTCCCAGAGCTTACATATTCTTTTCAGGGGAAAAGTATTGATTTCACAAATTTTGCCCCTTTCTAATCAATGAAAGGCTTTTTATTGATATCTAAAGATTTTCATGGCAACATTTTTCTTCAGCACTTCAAGAAGATTCTCATTTTCAATCTCCTTCAGTATCTCACTTCATGTGCTAGGGATGGCTTATTACCATTTACTCTGCTGGATGGAAATGATAAACTTTCTGGAAAGCATTTTCATTCCTCTTTGGAGTCTCTTTCTTCCTCCCCTCCATTTCCATAATCCCTCACCGCTCTTTTCCCGTTTTCTTTTTCTAAGATGACCTCCCTCCCAGCTTCAGCTCTTCTACTTCTTCCTTCCTATTTTGCCACATACATAGCACGCCTCTCTCACCTACCCTATCCTCACTCTCTATGCTTCTGTGTTTTTGCCCCACTCGATATGCCTCTTAAGCCCACAACACAATCTAAATCCTCCTCTCTTCATCCTCCCCCCCCTCCTCCTCTCATTCCAATCTTTCCTGCACATGAACCGCTCTTCCAAATACTTACTTCTTCTGTTTTCCTAGGTTTACTCCTTCTCTTTTCGTTTTATCTCTTCTTCTCTAACCTCATCCTCGCCTCCGGATATTCTAGCTATACGCATTATGTTATCTCACTATTCACCTCTTTACTGAGACTCTTTATAATAACATCCTACCTTACTATCCGCCGCTTCTCTCCCATGCCCAATTCCACTATTCTCCTTTCAGCACTTATTAACATCCCGATAAATCCTCCTTTGTCCCGTGTCTTTCTTATATGAATATGACTATCCCCTCTGTACAGTAAATTAAGTAACTTCAATGTGTTTCCTAATTTGCTTTTTGGTTTTTGTCTTTCATTTATTTTCTCCCACTCTGTATCTATGACCTCCTTCTTTCCCAGTCTCCCCCTTGATTTTTTGTTTTTTTTTTGTCTTAGAGAAATTGACTTCTCACCTGTCATGTCACTCCTTTAGCATCCGTACTCCACTCGCTAACCCTGACATAGACCAGTCTCTATCCCTGCCGTAACTCTTCCACTGAGGTCTTTAGTGGCAGATTATACTATATTCATATTGTTTAAATAGACTATCAAGAATTCATCACGATCAGCCAGTGAAGCCCCTGGACCGAGCCGTCTTCTGGGTGGAGTATGTTATGCGCCACAAAGGAGCCAAGCACCTGCGGGTGGCAGGCCCAGTGACCTCTCAGCTGGTTCCAGTACCACTCCCTGGATGTGATTGGGTTCCTGCTGGCCTGTGTGGTCACTGTGACATTCATCGTCACAAAGTGTTGCCTCTTTTGTTGTCAGAAGTTTGCTAAAGCTGGAAGCAAGAAGAAAAAGGAGTAGTTGATCAAGTTCTGAATTTAGGAAACCTCACATGATCTCCTCAGTGCGTTCCAGTACAAAGAGACCATGATCATAGCTTCTTTCTGCATGCAAAAACACAATTCTTCACTATTTAGGTTTCAAATCACATGATTATTTTCCAGACACATAATATTTGTTTAAGAGTTAGTAGTATTTCGGGCCAAAGAGAAATTTAAAATGACAAGAAGTAAACATCAATAAATTCACTGACATGTGTTGTAGCTCTTTAGGAGGAATTCACTTTACCACTTATAAGTTCTAAAAAAAAAAAAAAAAAACAAAAGATCAGGGCTTCGGGAACTGCTCCCCTCTCAGTGGGTAAAGCCACCATATCAGGCAAGGACAGCCTGAATATATCCTGAGCACCTAGCCCCTGTAAAAGCCAGACAAGTCAGCCAAATTAAATAAAATATAAAATAAAAATGGATCAACAAAAGAACATCCAACCGCGTGGGCGGGAGGAAGAAAAGAAACATGAGGACACTGAAGCTGTCAGTTGAGGCTTAGCCTACTGCACAGGAGCAGGGACACCGAGAGGACGCTTGCCTCACAACAATGTGGAAGCAAGTACACAATGGAAGATTTCCCTGGGCCTCCATACCACCTGCTCTGGCACATGTGTCGTTCATTGACCAATCACACACCATGCACAAACACCAAAAACCCCACATACAATTACAGGGACATTCAACAAACTACAATTTTTAGAGAGCTGGTTTATTTTTTTACTACAAATGCCATTAAGAAGCCCACCTATTGTATCAGGTTTTGCAAACTTCCACAAGGTTTTTTTAAACATTCATGTCTAACATAATTTTCTAATTTTGAACTTCAAGGGGAAAATAGTCTGCATTGGAGTAATATAACGAAGTATTCCCCCTTAGGGACTTGTATTTGGGAGGACCTGAAGTTCTGTTTTGTATCCTGCTGAACACCAAGCCTCAGCATCATTTCTTTGTAAAGGATGCTGAAAGGTATTTGTCCTTATTTGTAAAGTCATTTTTGTACATGAATTCTATTGAATTAGAATGTACTGATTTCTGGGGCTAGAGAGAGCTGGTTTCAGTGGTTAAGAGCATGGACTGTCTTGCAGAGGGCCGGGTTTGATCCCAGCACCCCATGGTGGCTAACAAGTGTGTATAACTCCAAGTCGGGGATCCAACATGGGATGCCTCTATCCTACATGCAAGCAATCCCTTCTTACACATAAAACCAAAATAATGAATAAAAATTTTTAAATGTACTGATTCTAACTGCTTCCTCCTGTGAATTTGAGCTGTTTGAGCAAAGATTGATTTCATGGGCTTACTTGGATTTCAATTTCAAGCCTTAAAAAGTAATGAAGTTGTCTCACTCTCATCATTAGCATTCTCAGAACTGGAGAACATATGTGAGATTTCAATTAGGGCTGTGATAATGAAAACAGAAAATCTCTCTCTCTTGTGACTTGTTTTCTTTTGTAGCCTTCAGACTTTTCAGCTTGTTTTGGGCATCTAGCTTTTTTGGACTATGAGACGCGCGAACTTTATGCGATGCACATACGGAGGTTAAAGAGAGTCGAGGAGCGGGAGTAGTTCTTTTCTGATCTTGTCTTTTGGAGTCCTATGTGCTTTCTTGTATTTGAATGGGTTGGGTTTTTTTCTATTTTTAGTTTTGGGACGTTTTCATCTATATTCGTATTCTGTTGAAGATCGTATCAATACCAGTTCGTCTTGCGATGTCTTGTCTTCCTCTATTCCTTATGATGGGGAGTTTGATCTTGTTCATAGTCCAATTTTCTCTTTGAGTTTGTTCCATTTGGTATTTTTAAATATTTTCATTCATCTTTATGAAGTTTTTGATGCTTGTTCTCGTGTTATCTTCCATGATCTGATTCTTGTTCTGCATCCTCCATTACTTCTGCAGTCATTCCTTTCCTTCTTGATGGATGAGTGTTTTCTATTTCCTTTTACCTTTAATCTGTGATTTCTTTAATCTATCCATTTCCTTTTTTAGTTTCTCAATCTCTTCTTGTGCTCCTTACTACGTTGGTTGGCTTCCTTTTTCAGTATTTCTACTTTCTAAGGTGTTTGTTTTTTCTCTCTCTCTCAGTTCTTTCTGGCGTTTGTCATACTTCCTCCTTTAGTTCTTTTCGAAGTTTGTCATGGTATCCCCTCTAAGTCCTTTTGAGTTTTTCATTCTATCTCTTTAGTTCTTGACTTTCTTTATTTTCTTTAATTTCTCTGCATAGGTCTGCATTATTCCTCTAAGGTCTGTTTTTGGGGTCACTTCCAGGGGGATCCCATTGTAGCATCTCCTAACAGGCTTGGTAGAGCTTGGTGTAGAATTATCCTTCACCTTTCCCATGTTGTTCCTTCCTTGTGTCCCTGGCAGTGGGTTTCCCTTTTGCGATTCAACTCTCGAATGTCTTTTCAGTGTGTTGAAGCTGAAAGCTTGTTTTATTTTGCTTGCTCCTTCTGATGCTTTTTCCCCCCTCCTTGGTTTATGGAGTNTTCTCTCTCTCTCTCTCTCTCTCCTCTCTTCTCGTTGACTGTCTAGGTTTCAGGCTTTTCTACTTTTGTTTATATATTGGATATGGAAGCCTAAGACACTTTCTCTTCTGTTCTGAATGTTCTCTTAATCCACTGGATACTCTCTCCTCAATTCCAGTTGTTGGCGGTGGGGGTGGAGGGGGGTTCCTGGCTTAGCCCGTGCCCTGGGCACCTGCCTGGAGCAGTGTCGGGCTGCTCCTGAGCAGGGACACAGCACCTAACTATGGAACCCGAGCCAGACCCAAACCCAGGACCCCTTCTGGCTACTAGGGGGAGGAGCCACCCGGCCAGGCAGCCACACTCTGCCTGGGCTTAGGGCTCCAATCTAGACCCACCAGCCACTAGACCCTCTGCCACAAACCAGCAAATCAATTGTCCAGCACCCCGTGAGTCAATGTCCTAAGTTTTTACCTGCCTGGAGCAGTGGCAGGCTGCTCCTGAGCCTGGACACAGGACCTAACTCCAGTGTGTAATTTAAACAGTCAGTGGAGAAGTGAGTATAAAGGCAATTAAGAATGATTAAAAATTATGTATGAAACATGTAAAAATTGAATAAAGAATGTATAATAAAAAGTAAATAAATTATCATAATATTGTTAGTTTGCCTCAAAAATCATTTCTAAGACAAAAATATATGAGATATGCTGAAGTAAAGGACATTTTGATTAATAAATTTGATATGATAAGAAATGAACTTAAGAAGTATAATATGAACTTTGTTTTACAATAGTATTATAGGCAGATACAGAACAATCTGCTGTTGCTTCTTCCATATGCTTGGAGGATTACTGAGAACATTGTAATCAGACAGCAGTTAAATTCTAACCAGTAAGTGTACTGGGTCAGTAATCATAAGCAAGCATTCAAAAGTAGGATTTGTATCATAATGTGATACTCCATGTATTTCAGTCTCATAGGTTCTATTGCATTTTAATTTTTTTATTTTCCTATGTGTATGAATGTACTGTGTGCGTGCAGGTTTGTGCACCCGTGTCATGCAATGCTGCGGAGGTCAGAAGAGGGTGTTGGAGACCCCTGGAACTGGAGTTACAGATGGTTCTCAGCCACCATGTGGGTTCTGGGGATCGAACCCGGGTCCTCTGCAAGAGCAGTCAGTGCTCTTAACCGCTAGACCATCTCTCCAGCCCCAGGTTCTATTGCATTTTAAATAGACCTACTAAGAACTGTTCTCGGTGTTTTTACAAAAAAGATGGCCACAGTTCACCAATCTCAAAGTCACCAAACTAATCAGTGATTTAGAGGAAGAAAAACCAATTTGCCTCGAGTGTGTTGATATTACAATGGGGATATATAAGAGAATGGAGACAGGAGCTTGCTCTTGAAGTTGACTATGTACCTTAGAAAATACAGAATCAGAATGACCAATCTCCAATACGATGACTTAGGATGAATACATTATAAGTCAACTAAATCAAACATCACTCATAAATATTGAGAATGAATTTTTGAGACACGAACTCCTATAAAATGAAGTTTGGTAAGACAAAAGGAAAATGTGCTATACTAGAATTATAATCACAAATTCTTAAATCCACCAACATAATATTGATGGGCTCCTTGACCTAAGTAACAATTTATTGAATGTCAGTATTTTATGTTGGGCCTTAACATATATAAAAACAAATATATCCTTATGTACTGGATTTCCAACTCATAGATTATTCTTCATATTTGTCATCATCATTTTTGTTGCCTAAGTCTCTGATAGTAGAGTTTAGGTACATTATTTCTTAGTCTCTTTAAATTCAAAGATAAGTAATTTGAAATTTGACTTATCTGTTAAGAGTCTAGCTTTACCTTGACAGGTTCTATGGAGGTTTGAAGGCAAGAAGCCAGACACCCTGGGATCCAATACTCAGCTGTACCCATGGATTCCCCAGAACGACCTTCTTGGTAAGTCAGGCTCAAGATAAAAACCCTAAAACATTAGTAACAGCCAATCAGGAATAGAAAAGGTCAATGGAAAATACACTTATAAAGATTCTCTTCTAGTCTTGGAAACTGGATAAATAACAAAAGATGGCATTCTGTTCTACACTGTCCAGCTTCCATTCTTATTTCAGCTGTAATCACCTTTCAGATAAATTCAGTCACTTCTTTATTTCTCTCTTTACCTTCTATTTCTATAACTTTTTATATAGCTTATCATCAATGTAGGACAATTTCATATGACAATTAAAATGATATTCTTTTATTACTGTTATTTACCAAGCACCTCCCCCCCCAAAAAAAAATCCATACCATGAGATAGAATCACATTAGATGGTGGGGTATTGCTATCCTAACTCTTGATTAAAGCACCTTGAACACCCCACTTCCTGCTGATTAGAACCAACATACCACACACAGTGACTTCACTGTTTCCTGAGGAGACCATGTTCTCTTGTCCTTGTCTGTTTGCATACGCTGTTTCCTCTACTTGGGCTATATCTGCCCTTTCTGTCCTTTGCATTAGCTCACTTCCATTTTTCACAAACTACCTGTTCATCATGAAGTTTTCACTTAACTCTGTTAGTATATATAATGCTTCTTGTTCTAAGATTAGAAAGGAAGTTCAGTGCACTTAAAAATTTAAATGATTTTTTAATGTATTGTGATTTTGCCAGCATGTATATAAATGAAGAGCATGCACACAGTGCCCAAAAAAACTGAACAAGGGCAGAGTCTCTGAAATTGGAAATAGGGTGGTTGTTAGCTGCCCTGTAGGTGTTATAAACCAAACCACAGTTTTCTGAAAGAGCAGCCAGCATTCTTAACCATTGATCCATCTCTCTAGACCCTTCCATGCAGTTTTATGGCAATAATAATCTGTTAACTACAATGTGTTTCACCATTCAATGCCTTTTATTCTCTCTCGGTTTATTTCTAAGAGTTATAATTAATATCGTTGTTAATTTCTTCCAATGCTAGGTCATCCAAAAACCAAAGCTTTTGTAACTCATGGTGGAACCAACGGCCTCTATGAGGCAATCTACCATGGAGTCCCTGTGGTCGGCATTCCCTTGTTTGCAGATCAAGTTGATAATGTTGTTCACATGGAGACCAAAGGAGCAGGTATTAGGGTGGACTTCCTCGCAGTTTCAAATACAGATCTGCTCAATGCAGTGAAGAGAGTCATCAATGACCCTTCGTGAGTGCAATGCTTTTCAGATAAATAGTACTTAAGACACCTTCTCTCAACAATATCAGTATATTTCACCCAATTTTAGTCTAATTTGAAAAAAAAATTATAATGGTTTAATCACTGTGAACTCCTAACTAGGACTGCAAGTTATTTCCCATAAGACATACTACACAAGTACCTGTTACAAGAATTATGCAATGCCTTAAAAAGTTTGATATTGCTGCTGGCCATGGTGGTGCCCATCTTTAATTCCAACACTCAGGAGGCAGAAGCTGTTAGATCCCTGTGAAGTCAGGCTGGTCTACACAGTGAGTTCTAAGCCAGCTAGGGATACAAGGAGACCGTGTCTCAAAAAAAGACCAGAAGAATATTCTATATTGCTAAAGGAAGGATTAGACCTTGTTTTGTCTTTTTGAGACAAGGTCTCTCTATAGCCCCAGCTGGCCTACAACTCACTCTGTAGACCAGACTGGCCTTTAATTCACAGAGATTCACCTGCCCCTGCCTACCTAGTGCTAGGATTAAAGGAATGCACCATGCCACCCAGCAAGATTAGACATTTTAAGGATTTGAACAAATCTTTGAACAGGTTAATGAAGCTGAAAAAAAATATAATACTTTAACTCGGTATAGACACTGCCCTTGCTGTCTACAGTGAGTTAAAGTATTTTATAAAACTTCTGAAATTAGTATTCCTCAGTAAAATAATCCATATTTATTGGCTAATGAGAATGCAGATATATAAGTAGTGACAAATAAGAATGAATATCTTTTCCATGTCCTTAAACAACTGTTGTTTCTTTTGTTAGCAATGTTGAAAGTCCCTATAGTGTGTGTGTGTTCATGTAGTTTAAGTACAGGACAGGAAATTAAAAATGGGACCACAACAGGGGGAAAAAGAGTTTGGAGGAAGAGGGGGAAAATAAAAGAAAATGTAATGACATGAATGTAGAGAAGGGACCACTGTAAAGGGGAAAGGTGCATGGTTAGTTTGGGTTGGGGGAAGAATGAAATATAAACAAAAAATCAAATTTTTGTTTCAGAATGGCACAATGAAACCTATTGTTTCACACACTGATTTAAAAAATGAGAGGCTCAGGCAGATGGGTCAGCAGGGCTTCCCCACTGGAATATACAACACACACATAACACACAAAAGGTAAATATATTTGTAAAGTAGGGAAGGAAAATTTGGGAATTTAACAAGCTCTCTTTTTTTTCAAGGTGATAGAATTTTGGTACTAATTTGTATTAACTTGTTTTTTGAAACTAAAAGGTGAAGCTGACTGTAAAAGAACTAAGTGCACTCATGTGACACCAGTAACCATTATTAAGCCTTACAAATGGTTACAACTGCATGTTCTCTATTGTGAATATTTCAGCAATTCTAGAGAGTGCCTTCACTCTACTGATTTCTATTAATACTCAGCTTTCTTCCATGGACATTTCCCCCAATCTTCATAACACACATTGTGATTCTACTGCTCTTTTGTGATGGGCCAATGTTTCTTTCACAGGAGATAGAAGAATTTGTCCAGAGCTCAGGGGAACATGGTGTTGTGGTGTTTTCTCTGGGATCAGTGGTTGGCAACCTGACAGAAGAGAGAGCCAATATGATTGCAGCAGCCCTGGCCCAGATTCCACAAAAGGTGGGTTAGAGCACCTGATCACATCATTCCTTGCTGAGTGTGTTAGGTCTCATTCTAGAAGCCTTCAGTGTGTAATTTATTTTTTAATTTTAATTGTTATTGATGCGTTATGTATTTCATACAATACATCATTCCAATTAGGTCAGTCATAGTTCCGTTTAAACATTCCCCCCACCCCCACCCCACCCACTTCCCAGCTCATGCATTTTCTGCCATAATAACTTTTCCTGCCATCTTTCTCTGTGTTCTTTTTTCATTTTGATACCAATAAGTGATAATTTTGAGTCCAAGCATCCTTCATATAAAACCATTGGCAAGAAGTTGTGCTCAAATCCACACAGCTCATGGTCCCACCACCGGGGGGGGGGGGGCCTTGTATGTTCATTCAGGTTGATCAAATAAGAGTTCAGTCCATATTGTTGTAATCTTACAGTTTACCCCAGTCTCTCCGCAGTCCTTACATTTTTACCATGCCTCCTCTTCTGCATGTTGTTCCCTAGGCTTACAAAAAGGGCACAGGTGGATTGAGAAGCAAAACATCCTACTTTCTCTGGAGCTGTTGTCTTGGACTGCTGGTCAGTTCTGGCGGTTTCCTTTCATGGGATGACAGTTTGGTCAGGGAATAACCTTTGGATCCTACGAATGAAAGCACAATTAGATTATGGGTATTTAAACATTACTAGTGTTATGGTAGGTTAATTTGGTAAGACACAGATGTTTGGATCGGAATTTAAAGCCATGACTTACAATTTTCTTTCTGGTTAAATTACAGGTCTTATGTGCTTTATAATTATCTCCTAACCAGTACAGGATGTAAGCTTTGTGGCATCAGCATGGGTTATTCGTCAAGGAGCGAGCTAATAGCCAATTAGATTTGGATATCACATATGGGCTGCCTCTGCTGCACAGTATTTCCAGGCAGGTGGGGGTGTAGCTGGTGCTGAAGGAGAGTCCATTGCTTGACCAAGGAGACCTATAGATATTTCCTTATTGGTTTAGTGGCCTTTGGTAACACTGCTCTGGTAGTCCAGAGACCACTGTACACTTGCCAAGTGTGGTCTCATACATATTTCTCATGCTTACACCAGGACTTCGACAGCAGGGCCTTGCCGCCTCTGTTCTTGCAGGTTTCCCAGTTTGGAGGCAAGGAGCCTGAACATTTTGGGGGCTTGGATCCCCTGGCCAACATCCCTTGGTAGAATATCCATTGCTGATGTAGAGCTCCTGAATTATATATTTGCTTAAGTGCATAGCTTAAGTGGAGGACTTTAGTAGATATGTGGTTTATTGAATAGGAATAATCCTTTCCATCACAGTTCTATGGTCATTAGTCATTAAAGAATGCAGTTTTTAACCAGTTTTAGAAAGAGATTACCTACCTCCATAACAGGTGGGCCTCCAATTTACAGTTGAGAACGGCTTCATCATCATCATATTTCTCCTTGTTCTATGGGGGAGAGGTAAAAAAGTCTCTTGTATTAAAACCTTTGCGGCACCCTAGAAGGTAAGTTTCATTAGGAAATATTATAAATGTTTGTTACAAGTAGGATCCACAGAGGTGTATTATGTTTTGTAGCAATCTGGGCTTTTTTCTTTTCCTTTCAAGTTTCAGATGGGCCAAACCTTTCTGCTGCACTTTCTGGTACATCCTACTCATGCAAACTGTTCTTTTTTTTTCTCAGCTGTTAAGTTGTGACATTTTGACCTGTTGTAAAATACAAATCTTTTCCTTTAGTTACTTTTAAGAATTTGATGCAAAGGTTGTTTGACAAAAAGGTTTCATACCTGCGTATCCCCCCCCCTTTTTTTTTAGGTTTTTGTTTTTTGACCCATGATCTCAAAAAGGCAGCTGTATTATACATACTATAGGGTGGAATCAGGCACAGATTTCATCAATTCACCCATGCTGTTTTTTGGGTGACTGTATGGGATTAACTTGGGAAGGCAAACTTAATTTTAAGTTAAATCATCCTATAGGTGAAAAGAAATGCTACAAGGTGATAACTGTACAACAGAAAAATTATATAGAACATTTGTATGTGCCAATTCCAAGTTATTGTTATACAGATTTAGTAAAACAAATGTGGACAACAGCAATTTATATCACCAATTAACCTCAATGCATTAACTGATTTTTTTATCAGAGCCTTTAAACCATGCAATGTTTTTAAATATACATATATTTACTTTTAATAAGTCATAAAACAGCCATGTACCTGTAGACAGAGTCTGGCCAAACTGGATAAGTGTTGAACTCACATCAATTAAATATGCATTAATCGAATATACAACCCGTGTCCCTCTCCTGCCCTTCCCATCCTTCCCAATTCACCATTTCAGTCAGTTTTCTGATGCAGTAATTTTCTGTTGTTTCTTTTTATATGCATCCCTCTCCACAAGAAATATTTTTATAACTAACGTGGGTTATTGGCACGAGCATCCACAGATGAGGGATACATTTATCATTTGTTTTCTGGGACTGTGTTTACTTCGCTTAACTAATGTCTTCTAGTTCCATCCCATTTACCTGCAAGTTTCAATGATGTTGGCCTTTCTGTTACTGCGCAGAGAATGCCAATTGTGTCATGTACCACATTTGCTCTATCTACTCGTCAGTTGAAGAGCACTTTGTTTGGTTCCAGCTGTTTGCTGTTGTGAACAGACTGCAATAAATATAGCTTTGCATGTAGTCTGCAGTAAGATGAGTTTGTGGGTGTATAACCCAGGAGTGTATGACTGGGTAAATGGCAGGCTCATTTTTGAGTCTTCTAAGGTTCTCCACACTGCTTTCCATAGTAGCTGTACAAGTTAACACTCCCACCAGCATGGATGAGTATTCCCCTGTTCCCTACAAGCTCTCCAGCACTTGGGATCATTTGTTTTTCTTGAATCCTAGAGCCGGTCTTAATGGGAGTAAGATGTTATCTTAAAGGGGTTTTAATTGGCATTTCCTTAATTAGTAGCGATGTTCAACACTTTTAAATGTGTCCTCAGCCAATCTAATATTCCTCCTTTTGAAGTCTCTATTCAGATCTTTGCTCCATCGTTTTAACGATTCATTTGTTTTCTTTGTCTTTCTTCTTTGTTTTTTAGTAGCTTGTATACTCTGAAAGAATTGTTTTGTCAGATGTAAAATCTGCTTGTGAAGGTTTTCCTCCCACTTCATGTGGGTTTTTCTCTTCATTTCCTTAGTGTTTCCTTTCATTGTACAAGAAGCTTTTGAGTTTAATGAGGTCCATTTGTCAATTGTCGATGTTATTTTTTGTGCAGCTGCTGTCTGATTTAGAAGTCTTTTCCTACTACGCCATGTCTTGTAGTCTGACTGCCAAGTTTCTCTTCTAATCACCTCCAGAGTTTGGGTTTTCCAGGTTGAGGTCTTTGATCATCTGGAATTGACTTTTTTGTACAGGTGAGAGGTAGGGTTTAAATTTTATGCTCTACAATGGTGATCCAGTTTTGCCAACAACCACTTAATGACATTGCTATCTTTCCTCCATTGTGGCTCCTTGGACCCCTTGTCAAATAAGAGATGCTGAAATTGGATGTGCTTGTGTTTGGATCTTCAGTTTTATTCCATTGGTCAAACTGGTCTGTTTTTGTGCAAGTACCAGGCTGTTTTTGACTATAATCCTGTAGTGATAGTGTGATGTACTGGTAGAAGAGATTCCCCCTGTTTGCTCATTTTTCCCAGGTTCTTTGGGGCTATTCGGGTTTTTTTGTTTTCCAAATGAAATTGAGGAGTTTTTTTTTTCCAAACCTTGTGAAGAAGCTCTTGGAAATTTTGATTGGGAATTGCAATTAAATCTGTATATGAGTTTAGATAGAATGGACATTTTTACTATATTTATGTCCCAAATCGCATGAGCATGGGAGGGTTTGGCCTCTTTGCTGGTGTCTTCCTCTTATGGGGTCTTCCTCAATTTCCTTCCTCAGGGATTTACCATTTTTTGGAGAGATCTTGGTGTCTTTGGTTTGGTTCGTTCCTAGGTATTTTTAGGGTTTTTTGAGGCTATTGTGGTGAGGAAGGTCTCCGTGTATTCCTTTTTCAGTTGCTTATCATTGTTGGTGGAAAGTAAGGCGTACTTACTATTTTTCTAGATTTATTTTGTATCCTTCCACTTTGCTGAGTTCTTAATAATTTCTAGAGTTTCCCGTGTTCTTAGCTGCCATTAGATTAGAGCAACTATTAAATCATCAGCAAAAAGGGATAGCCTTGACTTCCCACTTGTCTGATTAGAACTCCTTTAATTCTTTTCTTGCCTTTTTTTTTTTTTTTTTTTTTTTTCAAGCACTATATTGAAAAGAAGTGGTGACAGGGGGAAGCCTTGCCGAGTCCCACCTTTTAAGTGGAATGCTTCTGTCTTTCCCCCATTTAGGATGAATTGGCTGTGGGTTTTCCATATATGGCTTTGATTACATTAACGTATGATCCCGCCCAATCCCTAAGTCCCTCTAGGACTTTAAACATGAAGGGATGCTGGATTTTTGCAAAGCCTGTCCGCAGCAATTGAAATGATGGTGTGGTTTTTTGTCGTTCAGTCCATTTATATGCTTGATGGATTTATTGATTGTTATGTTGACCATCCCTGCATCTCTGGTATGACTCCAACTGGGTCCGGATGAGGAATCCTTCTGATGTGGTTCTGTATGCGATCTGCCCGTATCCTGTGTTAGAATTTTGGCCCTGTATTCTTACAGAGAATGGGTCTATAATTCTCCCTTTTAGTTGCATCGGCATCTTTGGCTGGTTGTGGTATTACAGTGTTGCTGGCTTCATAGAAAGGATCTGGGAGAACTCCCCCCATTTATATCCTTCTAAACAACTTGAGTAGGAATGTTTGTAGAATCTTTTTTGAAATATTTTTAATAGCAATTCTGTTGTTGAAATCATCTGGGCGCTGGGGCCAAATTTTTCAAATTTTTTTGTCGGGAGAGGCTCCTTATTACATCTTCAATTTCTTCCAGTATTATTGGGCTATTTAAGCTGTCGATCTCATCTTGTTGTGCTTTGATGGTTCCCAGGATTTCAGATATTCTTCCATTGCTCTTAGGGTTTTCAAATTTAGTGAGTATAGGTTTTTAAAGTAATTACGTATGATTGTCTGGATCTTTTCATTGTCTGAGATTTCCCCCGCTCATCACAGATTCTATTTTTTGGAGTTGTTCCCTCTTTATTTTGATTAAACTGGGCTAGAGGTCTCCCTTGTTTATTCTCTCAAAGAACCAACTTTGGATTCATTGATTTTTTTTTGTCTGGTTTTCTTTGTTTCTGTTTCAGTGATCTCTGCTCTGATTTTTTGTTATTACTTCCTGTCTGCTGCTGTAGGTTTCATTTGTTGTATCTCAAGTACTTTTAGCAGCAGTGTTAGATCATTCACTGGTGCTCCTTATGTTTTTTTTTAATGTAGGCACGTAGAGCTATAGAAACTTTCCTCTTAAGAACTGCGTGTTATTTTTTTCTTTTTTTTTATTTTTTTTAATTTTCTTTTTATTTTTGATGTTGTCATTTCAACATCATTTCCCAATTAGTTTCAGGCATATTTCCCTTTACCTTCCCCCCCCCCCCCCCCTCCAGTACATGATTTGCCAACTTGCCTGCATCTTTCGGTTGTTTTTTTTTTCATTTTTTAGCTAAAGTGAGAATCCATGAGTATAAGCAGCGTGTCGTGCAAAACCAATCGACAGACTGTTGTGCCCAAACACCCCCCCACATGCTTTTACAGTGGCCCATAGAGCCTTTGCTGTGTTGTATTATCATTGTCATTTAGTTCCAGAAATGTTTTTTTTTTTTTCTTTATTTCCTTCTTGACCCATTCATTATTCAGGAAGATCGTGTTGTTTAGTCTCCAAGTGGTTCTTGAGGTGGTAGGTTATCCTGGTTTTGATAGTGAGTTTTTATTGCACTGTGGTCTGATACAATGCATGAGATTATTTCAATATTTATGTAATTTTGAGTGTTCCCTGTGTCCCAGTACATGGTCTATTTTGGAGAATGTTTCTTGGGGTGGCTGGAGTAGAAAGTGTATTCTCTGTGTTTGGGTGGAATATTTGGTATATGTCTGTTAGATCTATTTGGTGTGTTATATTTTTCAGTTCAGATGTGTCTCTTTTTGTTCTTTGTCCTGTTGACTTAGTGGGGTATTGAAAGTCCCCTACTTTTAGTGTGATGGGGTTAATCTGAGCCTTGAGATTCTGAAGATTGTCTTATATTAAGTTTGGTGTGCTGGAATTTGGTGGGTATATATTAATGATTGTGAGATCTTCATCGTCGATTGTTCCGTTAATGAAGATGTAATGGCCTTCTTTGTCTCTTTTGAGTTCTTGACTTGAAGTCTAGTTTGTCCTGAATATTAGAATAGCAACACTGCTTTCTTTTCGGTACCATTTGCTTGGAATATTTCTTCCATCCCGTCACCTTAGGTTGGTGCCTGTCCTTGAAATTTGAGAATGGGTTTCTTGTAGACATAGATCGATGGATTTTGTTTCCTATTCAACTCTCCCAGCGATGCCATTTGATTGGGGAGTAACACCCATTAATATTTTAAGGTTATAATTGAAAGATGGAATGTGTTTCCTTTCAACCTTATTATCCATTTGACTTTTAGTCTCTGATTCTACTCCTATGGTTTAGTTTTTTTATTGTTTCTTTGCCTAGGTGCTTGAGGATAGTTGCTTTTCTCCCTCTTCTGCCCTTTGAAATTGCTTCAAGTATTTATTCTGGAGAGTTGGGTTTCTGGAAAATTATTCTATCATCTTGCTTATGTCTTGGAAGATTTTTTCTCTCTCATTCAACTGTAATCGACATTTCTGCTGGGTAATGTATTCTGGGTTTGCATCCATAAAAATTTTTAGTCCTTTAAAACACTGGGAAAATGCTTGCTCCATGTTCTTCTGCTTTCATGGTTTGTGCGGAGAAGTCAGTTATAATTCTGATGGTTTCCCTTTATATGTGACTTGGGTTTTCTTTTGGTAGCCTTCAAATTTTAGCTTTTGTTTTGGGCATCTACTTTGTGACTATGATATGCGTGGGGAGTTTTTTTTTTTCTTTTTTGATTTTTTCTATTTGGAGTCCTATGTGCCTTTTGTATTTGAATGGGGGTTTGTCTATTTTTTAGTTTTGGAAGTTTTCATCTATTATTCTTGTGAAGATCTGATCAATACTATTCTTCTTGGAAAATCTTCTCCTTCCTCTATTCCATGATGCGGTTTTGATCTTTTCATAGTGTCCCATATTTCCTGGGTGTTCCAGTTTTGTGTATTTTTAAATATTCATGTCATAATCGTTATTTGAGTTTTTTTTTTGCTCTGTGTTATCATCCGATCTGATATTCTTTGTTCCGTTTCCCCCATTCTATTTCTGAGGCTATTTTCCGTCTTTCTTCTTGATTGAATGAGTGTTCTATTTCCTTTTTCATTTCATTCATCCTGTGATTTCTTTTAATATATCCATTTCCTTTTGAGTTTCTCAGTCTCTTCTGGGTGCTCCTTACTACTTTGGTTGGCTCTTTTTCAGTATTTCGACTTCCTGGTGTTTGTTTTTTTTTTTTTTGTTTTTGTGTTTTTTTTGGTTGTTGGTTTTCCCCCTGTTTTTTTCTCCTCTCTCCTCTAGTTGCTTTTCTGTCAATACCTTCCTTTAGTTCTCTGAGTTCTTCCTTTAGTTTGTTATTGGATCCCTCTAGGTCCTTTTTTGAGTTTTTTCATTCTCATCTTTAGTTCGCGAATGCTTTATTTTCTTTAATTTCTCTGGCATAGGTCTGCAATTATTCTTCTAAACTCTGTTTTCTTTCTGGGGTCACTTTCCAGGGGGATCCCATTTGTAGCAATCTCCTACACTTGTAAGAGCGTGCTGTAAGAAGTAATCCTGCACCTTTCCATGTTGTCCCTTCCTTGTGTCCCTGGCTGTGGGTTTCCCCTTTTGTGATTCAAATCTCAAATGTCTTTTCAGTTTGTTGAAGGCGGAAAGCTTGTTTTATTTTGCCTGCCTCCTGCGGATGAGTTTTTCCCCCTCTTCCCCCCTCCTTGTTTATGGAGTGTTGACTGTCTAGGTTTCAGGCAGTTTCACTTTTGTTTATTATATGGATATTGGAAGTCTAGTACTCTTTCTTTCCTGTTCTGATTGTTCTCTTAATCCACTGGATACTCTGCTCATCAATGTCCAGTGGTTGGTCGGGGGTGGGGGAGTGGTTCCTCCGGCTTAGCCCGCTGCCCTGTGAACCTGCCTGGAGCAGTGTCGGGCTGCTCCTGAGCAGGGACACAGCACCTAACTATGGCACCCGAGCAAGACCCAAATCCAGGACCCCTCTGGCTATAGGGGGAGGAAAGCCACCCGGCCTAGGCAGCACACTCTGCCTGGGCTCTAGGGCTCCAATCTCGACGCTCGCCAGCTAGACCCCTAGCCTCCCAATGCCCAGCATAAAACTCAATTGTCCAGCACCCCGTGAGTCAATGATCCTAAGTTTTACCTGCCTGGAGCAGTGGCAGGCGCCCTAGCCTGGACACAGGACCTAACATCCAGTGTGTATTTAAAAGTCAGTGGAGAAGTGAGTATAAAGGCAATTAAGAATGATTAAAAATTATGTTGAAAACACTTAAAATTGAATAAAGAAGTATAATAAAAATAAATAAATTAATCCAAATATTAGCCAAAAAAAAAAAAAAATCAAATTTTCTAAGCTAAACAAAAATATATGAGAATGCTAGTAAAGGACATTTTGATTAATAAATTTGATATGATAAGAAGAACTTAAAGAGTTAATATGAACTTGTTTTAAATAGTATTATAGGGCAGATACAGAAACCATCTTGCTGTTGCTTCTTCCATATGCTTGGAGGATTACTGAGAACATTGTAATCAGACAGCAGTTAAATTCTAACCAGTAAGTGTACTGGGTCAGTAATCATAAGCAAGCATTCAAAAGTAGGATTTGTATCATAATGTGATACTCCATGTATTTCAGTCTCATAGGTTTCCATTGCATTTTTAATTTTTGTGGTTGTTTCCTATGTGGAATGAATGTAACTGTTGCGTGCAGGTTTGTGCACCCGTGTCATGCAATGCTGCGGAGTCCAGAAGAGGGTGTGGGACCCCTGGAACTGGGTACAGATGGTCTCACGCCACCATGTGGGTGCTGGGGATCGAATCCGGGTCCCTCTGCAAGGCGTCAGTGCTCTTAAACCGCTAGAACCATCTCTCCAGCCCCAGGTCATTGCTTCTTAATAGACCCTACTAAGAACTGTTCTTGGTGTTTTTACAAAAAAGATGGCCACAGTTCACCAATCTCAAAGTCACCAAACTAATCAGTGATTTAGAGGAAGAAAAACCAATTTGCCTCGAGTGTGTTGATATTACAATGGGCGATATATAAGAGAATGGAGACAGAGCTTGCTCTGATATTAACTATGTACCTTAGAAAATACAGAATCAGAATGACCAATCTCCAATACGATGACTTAGGATGAATACATTATAAGTCAACTAAATCAAACATCACTCATAAATATTGAGAATGAATTTTTGAGTGGTGTGGAGGCAAGAGGGTCAAGAGTTCAATATCAGCTCTGGCTGCATAGTGAGTTCCAGACTGCTCTGGGTTCCATGAGACTATCCCAAAACCAAACACACAAAATTCTCAGTTCACTGACAACCCACCCTCAACAATCCAGCTTCTACATTGGGCAAACTAGACGGAGTACTCCATGGGAAGGTGCTTCCATGGGTATGTCAGACAAAATTCATAGAAAGTGACATTCAAGGGGCTGGAGAGATGGCTTAGTGGTTAAGAGCACCAACTGCTCTTGCAGAGGACCCAGGTTCAATTCCCACCACCCACATGGTGGCTAAGAACCATCTTTAACTCCAGTTCCAGTGGAATGGAATCCAACACCCTCTTCTGACCTCTGCAGCACTGCACCTGACACAGGCGCACCAACCTACATGCAGACAGTACACTCATACACATAAAAAATAATAAATAAAAAACAATTAAAAAAAGAACGTGACATTGAAGTAAGGGTTTATACTTTCAATGCCATATTGAGACACTTAGTAATTATGAAATACAGAAGTGAGTGGCATTTGTGGTGTCTTCTCGCAAATCTCTATTCTTGTGATTTTATATACCTCGAAACAAAAATATAAATAACACATATGCTATAAATATGTACTATGCGCTATGAAAACATATATATATATATATATAGAGAGAGAGAGAGAGAGAGAGAGAGAGAGAGAGAAACATATTCACAATATCAAAGCAGAGATACTTTTAAAACCTTTGGCTACATTATAGAAAGTCCTTCCAGGAAATTGCCTGACATTCATTTTTACATGCTACTTTCCTTGCCTCTTTTATCTTCACTGTCCTTCCCCTTCAGGAAGGCCCACTACAATATATGAGACAATGAAGAAAGCAGACATGTGGCTCATTCGGACCTACTGGGATCTGGAGTTTCCCCACCCTACCTTGCCAAATTTTGATTTTGTTGGAGGACTCCACTGCAAACCTGCCAAGTCTCTGCCTAAAGTAAATACATTTCCATTTGTTTGCTACCATTTGCCTTGTATTTTCAGCAAGACCTTCATGTTTTACTCATTCAGAATACTTGTCTCAAAGTCAGAGTGAACTGACAACAGAGTTCCATGTATCTATCCTATCACAAGTGTCCAGATTTCATTTTGATACAGTACAAAAGAGAAACCTGTAGGATTCTTGTGAATAAAGACATTTAAGGTATTGTTAACACATGAAAATCTCAGTGATTCATTCAAAACACTTCTCTGCTCACACTAAGGGAATAACAGTGTTGACTGAAGGGTAGGAGAGAAGAACAGATCGAAGAATTAAATGATGTGCTGGGAATGTGACCTGGCCTAACATGCCCAAGGGCTAGTCTAAAGAAAAGGTTGAAAAAGCAGTCTCATCATAATAAATGGAATAGTAAAAGTAGAACTAAGTCACAGAAACATGATTTGATTCTTTGTTAGTAATGGTCAAATATTTTTATCCTTCATAATGTGTTTGTACTGACAAAATACTTGCTTCTTATTTTTATATGAATTTTTATGAATTTTTCTATGCATTTGAAAGAATATGTATTAGACAAAGTACAAGAGTACAATAAATGAGTATTTTTAATTAATTGTGTGTTGCATAATAGAAAAATAGAGGATTAGGATTAGGATTATTCTCAGAAAACAGTTTGACTAAAGTTTCTTGTGGATTAGTGCATAAAAATAATTTAAGAATCATAAAGACCATTTTTGTCCATCTTCTCTTTGTTTTGGTATATTTATAGACTGATTTGAATATTGTTGAGGACTCTGAAATTTTCCTTGGAAACCATTCTTTGCTGATTGGAGTTTGACAATTACCAAAACTCAGGAGGATTTGAAATAAGAATTGTTCTTTGGAATTTCTGTGAAATAATCCGATTAATACTCTGGAAGTATATGTGTGCACCTAGATGTTTACAACACCATATTTCTCCTCTTGTGTATTTATGAAAGTTTTAGCCTTAGTATCACAATGAAAAGAGACATCTTGGTGGAATGTATATATGTAACTCCCTGTGAGCATCCTTTTTAGCCTCTCTGAATGCTGCCCAGTAATCTTGCATCAAAGTGGAGAGTCGATTCTGTCTTTCCCCTGGGAAATCATGCCACTCTGCAGAGAAACTCTCTTTACACTTTGGAGGACTCCAGGGAGATTATGAGCTAGTTCTGTGATACCTGGGCAAATACCTCAAGGACTCTGTCCTACATCAGAGGTACTTGGACCTCAATAGTTATTGCTGTTTTATTCACCATATCAAAGGTACACAGCCAGTCTAGATGCACATCAGATGATAAATTGATATAAACATATGTAGTACATACAAAAATTAGAATCGTGTTCAGTCATAAAGAGAAATTTTCAGGACAATAAATAGTTCTGTAAATTATTAAGTGTCAGACTCACACACTCGGGCATGTTGCATCACAATTTGTATGATAGCTTTTAATTAATGTATATATCTTATATATATACATACACATATATGTGTGTGTGTGTGTTCATGTAGTTTAAGTACAGGACAGGAAATTAAAAATGGGACCACAACAGGGGGAAAAAGAGTTTTGAGGAAGAGGGGGAAAGTAAAAGAAAATGTATGACATGAATGTAGAAAGGGACCACTGTAGGGGAAGTGCATGGTGTAGTTTGGGTGGGGGGAAGAAGAAATATAATAAAATCAAATTTTGTTTCAGAATGGCACAATGAAACCTATTGTTTCACACACTGATTTAAAAAATGAGAGGCTCAGGCAGATGGGTCAGCAGGGCTTCCACTGGCAATATACAAACACACACATACACATAAAAATGTAAATATATTTGTAAAGTAGGGAAGGAAAATTTGGGAATTTAACAAGCTCTCTTTTTTTTCAAGGTGATAGAATTTTGGTACTAATTTGTATTAACTTGTTTTTTGAAATTAAAAGGTGAAGCTGACTGTAAAAGAACTAAGTGCACTCATGTGACACCAGTAACCATTATTAAGCCTTACAAATGGTTACAACTGCATGTTCTCTATTGTGAATATTTCAGCAATTCTAGAGAGTGCCTTCACTCTACTGATTTCTATTAATACTCAGCTTTCTTCCATGGATATTTCCCCCAATCTTCATAACACATATTGTGATTCTACTGTTCTTTTGTGATGGGCCAATGTTTCTTTCACAGGAGATAGAAGAATTTGTCCAGAGCTCAGGGGAACATGGTGTTGTGGTGTTTTCTCTGGGATCAGTGGTTGGCAACCTGACAGAAGAGAGAGCCAATATGATTGCAGCAGCCCTGGCCCAGATTCCACAAAAGGTGGGTTAGAGCACCTGATCACATCATTCCTTGCTGAGTGTGTTAGGTCTCATTCTAGAAGCCTTCAGTGTGTAATTTATTTTTTTTAATTTTCATTTTTATTGATGCTTTATGTATTTCATACATCATTTTCCAATTCAGTTCAGGCATATTTCCTTTTACCTTCCCCCCACCCCACCCCACCCCTTCCCAGCTCATGCATTCTGCCATAACTTTCCTGCATCTTTCTCTGTTTTCTTTTTTCATTTTTTACCAATAAGTGATAATTTATGAGTACAAGCATCCTTCATGAAAAACCAATTTGCAAGGAGTTGTGCCCAAACCCACACAGCTCATGGGTCCCACCATCCAGCGGGGG
>VZQC01005185.1:150561-235258 GCA_009823505.1 Rhizomys pruinosus | reverse complement strand
TTTTTTTTTTTTGGTCTTTTTGAGACAGGGTGTCCCTGTAGAACAGTTCATTTTTACATTGTACAAGTTCTATAAAAAAATCAGGGCAGGGGAGAGGGCTCAAACTGTAAAGCACATATCAGATAAGACATATTAATAGAATCTGAGTACCCAGAACCCATGTAAAAGCCAGACATAGTAGCCAAATTAAACAAAACAAATCAGGAAAGCCAACTAGAGTTGGAGTGAGAGACATGAGGAGGACACACGCAGCCGTCAGTGCGGCTAGCCTACTACTGCACAGAGCAGGGAACACCAAGAGAAACTTCCTCAAACAAAATAGAAGCAAGAAATCACAGTGGAGGATTCCTCTAGCCTCCATACACCTGCTGTGGCAAATGTGTGTCCATACAAACACATACACACACACACACACACACACACACACACACACACGTTCATGCACAGGCATCAAAAACTTTTAGAGAGCTCTGTTTAATTTTTAATACAAAATCATTAGGAAACTCATATGGTATCAGTTTTACAGGAATTCTAGAAGATTTAATTTCATTTTTTAGCAGAATTTTATAATTTTAATTTTTAGGAGAATATTTAGTATTGGGGTAATATCAGAAGACTTGCTCCTACACTTGTATCTTGGAGAACTGAAGTTCTGCTTGGATCCTGCTGAACACCAAACCTCAGCATCATTTCTTTGTAAAGGATGCTGAAAGGTATTTGTCCTTACTTCTAAAGTCATTACCATACACAAATACACAAAGTCTGTGTAATCAAAATGTACTTATTTATGGGGCTGGAGAGATGACTCAGCAGTTAAAAGCTCTGACTGCTCTTGCAGAGGATGTGGGTTCGATTCGCAACACTCACATGCTGGTTAACCACTGTCTAACTCCAGTTCCACAGGATCTGACACTGTCTTCATGACATGGGTACACATGCCTACATGCAGGAAATACATTCATACACATAATATAAAAATAATGAATAAAATTTTTTAAATGTACTGATTCTAACTGCTTTCTCTTATGAATTTGAACTGTTTGAGAGGAAATTGATTTCATGCACTTATATGGGTTTCAATTTAAACCCTTTAAAAATTATAAGGTTGTCTCGCTCTCATAACCAAATTTGGGACATTCATAACACTTGAATTTTGGCTGTGATAATCTGAAGAGTCTCTCTCTCTCTCTCTCTCTCTCTCTCTCCCCCACCCATGTGTATGGTGTGTGTCTGTGTGTGTGTGGTGTGTGTCTGTGTGTGTATCCTCATGTACAAGGATCCCTTTTTCAAATAGGACACAGTTTAGCTTTGTCCTTTATACCTATGTTGTAAAATTCAAAGTTGCTGTAAACAATAGTTGAAGTACTGAAGATGGGCCGGAGAGATGGGTAAAAGTAATTGCTGTGCAAAACTGAAGATCTGAGTTCAGATTTCCAGCACCGACATAGAAGCCATGGATTGTCATATGTGCCTGCAACCACAGTGTTGGGAAGCAGAGACCGGTAGATCTCCAGACCTCACTGACTGGCCAGCCTCAACAAAATGTCCAGCATTAGGTTCAATCAGAGTTCCTGTCTCAAGCACACAAGGCAGAGAATGAGAGAAAAAGACACTCATTGGGGAGCAGTTAGGAAGACTCTAATAGATACACGTGGTGCATAAGAGACACCACAGGCAAATAGAAAAAGAAGAGACAATTTCTTGGAGAAAGAAATGCCTCAAATATTGCAACTCTCACTGCAGAGGAGTCCGAATTCTATTGCATCAAAATGGTAAAAAATGTATATGTCCACATTATCAAAAACCACAGGTAGACCTCAATTTGTGGACTGAGCACAGTGGAGATAATGAAGGGTGTCCTACCAAACTACTGGCATAGAGAATTAGAAGAAGACATGGATGTTAACCTCTGGTTTCCACAACCATGTGCATATACACACAAAAAGAAATTGAAATCAATGGTTGTTGCATAAGAAATGCAGACATCAATAAGATAATAATTGAACAATAAAAATTCAGGAAACTGAGACAATTCTGAAATAAGAACAGTAATTTTCTACAAAAGAACCTAATTGGGCTGAAGACATGGTTCATCAGGTAAGAAAACTGATTGCTCTTGCAGAGGACCTGGGTTCCATTCCCAGCACCCACATGTATGGCTAACAACCATCTGTAATTCCAATTCCAGGGGATATGACTCACTCTTCTTATATCCATGGGCATTTCATGACATGGGTACATGTACCTACATGCAAGCAATACACTCATACACGTAAAATAAAAATAAATAATTTTAAGACTCTTATGTAAAAGAAACCTATGAAATGTTACAAAGGAATTCAAAGTGGTCTCATAGAGTCTCAAGGAGATGCAAGAAAAATAGAGATTTCAGTGAAGTCAAGAAAAAAAAACCCATGAGCTGAACAGCAAAGAGAAATCATTAAACCCCCAGAAGAAATCACAGATTCAAAATAATCAGTGAAATGAAATTAGGCGCTGAGATTCACAACACAGTCCAATCTAAAGAAAATAGTATGTTAGTTGACTGGAGGCATGTTCTAAATTCCTAAACAATCATCTACCCTGATCAAGAGAAAAATAGAAGCTTATGTGCTACAGTTAAACATACATATATATATATTTGTTATTGTTTATTTTCTTTTTACAATTTTAATTGAAATTTGAGAATTTCATGTAATGTCATCTGATCACATTCAGACCCACTCCCCAGCTCCACCTCCCCCTCCCACCAACCAATTTCCTGTCTTCTACTAGTTTATAACCTTTAGAATTTAACTTGTGGTCCCAAATGGTAGTTTAGCTCTCTCCTTCATTCAGAGACACAACCTGCATCTGCTGGATAAAAGGGAAATGGGAGAAAACAGGAAGGAGCCTGCCCAGGGCTATCTGCTAACCTTATAGGCTGGTGGCTGATTACCTTTCTGTAGCCCACCCATTAGCACCTACCACCTACACCAGACAAGGACCTATTGATTCCACTGTTGTAACTCTCAGACTGATGCTTCCTCAGCTCCCCTCAGTTTTTCTGACCTCTCAGACTGACACTTGATCAGCTCTCCTCCGTCTTTTCCTGCCAGCACAGACACACCACTCTCACCAGTCATCATGCTGCTGGCTCCTGATGCTGGACTTCACAGGCTGGCACTGGGTAGGTTCTCCCCAGCCACTGCTAGCACTCAACACTTAAACACAAGCCTGATGGGCTTAAACTTACACATTCGTGGAAATAACCAATCCGGGAATCTTGTCAGGTGGTAATGAAGATTCAATTTATTGTATACAGCACATCCTTTATATAAACAGAATGATGTCACTTCTCAAAGCCAAACCTAGAACTCTGCATCATGCCTTATGCTTCACTTGCTATTGTTCCACCGCCTATCATGTGCTTGGGTCACAAGTAAGTCAACAGTTGTTTCCCTCTTTGTATCACCTGTTGTTCTCACCTGTGGGGCGGGGCAGGGATATCTTAAGACCCACACCTGTGCTCCTGAGAATGCTGGCTGAAAAGCTACCCCCTTCATACCAAATTCAAACTGAATTTCCCCACATCAAATGCCCTTTGGAGTGGCTCCATCTTCTGGACCCTGGTAGCTGACCTAATCACACTCACATGAATCGGTGGACAACCAGTCAAAGCCACTTTCATTCACATTGGCCAAATTGCCTCTATCCTTTATTTTTCCAGCCTCCTCATCCTTCTACACTTAGCTGGTATCCTAGAAAACAAAACCATAAAATTCTAAAAACTCCAACCCTGTTCTGGTAGTATAACAAATTACCTTGGTCTTGTAAACCAAAAATGAAAATAAATTTCCCAGAACATCAAGGAGGAAAGTCTTTCTTTCACCATCAACCCCCAAAGCTAACATTCTATTTAAACTACTCCTTGCATAATATTTAATAACATTTATAATGTAAATATCTAATACTATGTATATAGTACATTATATTCATGTCCACTAAATATATTAAGCATGTAATATTTAAATAAAATATTACATATTACATGAAGTTAATTTTTGTACATAAATTTTAACTCCATTATCATATAAGCAAGTATTATAATCTCAAATATTACATAATACACATCCTTAAGGAAAACGGACTCTTCCTTCCCCAGCAGCTATTAATGTTCCTCCTCCTATCATTGTCAATAGTTCCTCACCTACAGTTGGGGCTTCTCACTCTACCTCTTAGGCTAAGAATTTGTCTGGCTTGAATTTAGGTACATCTTATGCATGCTGTCAGGATTGTTGTGAATTTAGGTGAGTAACTGCTCTACTGTCTTGAAAACACTCTTTGTAGTAAAGGGAGATGATTTCACATGTAGTTTCAGAGGACACAATAGAGAAAAGCCCATTGAAAGGCCATCAAATGACAGAGCCAAAACTATCCCAGTCTTGAAACCGAATTTGCTATGGATTAAGTAATTTCCCCAAATGTCCATGTGCTGAGGGCTTGGTCACCAGCATGACAGGACTTGGGAATTCCTGTGGGCCATAAGCTGAAGCACCATTTGGGAGATCCTGTCATCACTTGGGGTGTATACTCTATGGGAATTCTAGGACCAAATCTGTTAGTCCTCCTCCCCTGAGTCCTGCCTCCTTATGAAGCAGGCTCCTTTGCCATGTGTTTTGGTTTTATTTTGCCATACCTGTTAAAAGATCAAATATGAGGTCATTTGATCCTGGACTAGGAACTCCAGAACCAAGGGGTAAACTGACACTTCCTTTTCATAGCTTAATCATCTCATGTATTTTATTATTATTATGGTAAGTTGAATAGGACAAAAGTCAAAATTCACACCAAGGAACCATAAAATCCTAAGTACACTCAAAAATAAGAGGACAGAGATCAATCTGGCAGCTGTCAGGGCAGTGGAAGAATTCTGAGCAGCCAAGGCAAAGCTGAGGGAGGGGGACTCAGCGGCCCCCAAGAGCAATGGGAAGCTCCAGAGGAGTTCTGAGTATACTTTGATCCCTAGTGATCACAATACAGCACTACAGATGTGGCCAGAGGGGGTTGGAAGACAGCAGGGATAACAGTGTGTGCTGAGCCTCCCTCCAACTGGACCCAGGTACAGACCATGACAACTGGCCCTGGGGGACTGGTGGACAGACCACGGGTGACTAGAGCTCACCCTACTTTGGTGTGGAGGACTCCAGCTGCATAGCAACGGAGGTGTTGTGACCTTCCAGCCCACAGAACAGGAAGCACCTGGGCCCTAGGGATTCAGTTCCTCAGACGTGGGGAGTTCGGGCCAGTTTGAGTGTTGCNAATGGGAAGCTCCAGAGGAGTTCTGAGTATACTTTGATCCCTAGTGATCACAATACAGCACTACAGATGTGGCCAGAGGGGGTTGGAAGACAGCAGGGATAACAGTGTGTGCTGAGCCTCCCTCCAACTGGACCCAGGTACAGACCATGACAACTGGCCCTGGGGGACTGGTGGACAGACCACGGGTGACTAGAGCTCACCCTACTTTGGTGTGGAGGACTCCAGCTGCATAGCAACGGAGGTGTTGTGACCTTCCAGCCCACAGAACAGGAAGCACCTGGGCCCTAGGGATTCAGTTCCTCAGACGTGGGGAGTTCGGGCCAGTTTGAGTGTTGCATGGCTCCGGCCAGTGGACAAGTTATTTACTGGTTGGGTAAGGGGTGCTGGTCTGTCCAGTACTAGGACAGAGGTGAGATTTTGCAGCCTAAACTATCCACACCTGTACATCAATTAAGAAGTCAACAAAAACAGTGAAGAATATAACCACAATCAGTCTTAAGCTCAACCACATAACACCGAAGCTTCACATTTGAACCACAATCAACAAAAGCAACCCAAATGTCTAAAGCTCAATGAAGAACTAATAACATAAAAAAACTCAAATGGACCTCAGCCACTCATAGACCTATTTAAGAACCCTATAGTGAAGACTCCTTATATATAAGTCAGGATACAGATATTAAAAGAACAATTATAAACATGATTCAAGAAATTAAGGAGTTAAAGGAATTTAAAGAGCATTTAAACAAAGATTTCGAGGACCTAAAAGAAGATAGAGATAAATTAAAAGAGGACAATGATAAACTGCAGATAAAATGACAAAAGATATAGAAACATTAAAAAAATTCAAATTGAAATGAAAAAAGAAATGCAACAATTCACAAACCACTTGGAAAGGGTGGGAGAAACTCAATAACAGAATGGAAGAAGTAGAAAATAGAAAAGACTAGAAGACATTATGGAAGAACTGGATGAATTAAGTAAAGATTATGAAAAAAATTAGAAACACAAGAATGGAATAACCAGGAACTCTGGGTAACTATAAAAAGACCAAAGTTATGACTCATGGAGATAGAAGAGGAAGAAGATTCACAGGATAATGGTATTGCTCAGATTTTTGACAGAATTGTAAAGGAAAATTTTCCCAAATTAAAAAAGAGATACCTATTGAAATGCAAGAAGCATATAGAACACCAAGTAGACAGAACCAGAAAAGAAATTCTCCACACCATATCTTAGTAAAAACACTAGATGTTCAAAGCAAAGAGAAGATGCTGAGGGCAACAAAAGAAAAACAACAAATCATTTATAAGGGAAAAACTGTCAGAATCACAGCTGATCTTTCATTGTAAACAATGAAAGCCAGAAGAGCTTGGTCTAAAGTATTCCCAGTTCTAAATGACTATAGATGTCAACCCAGAATACTTTACCCAGCAAAAATGTCTATTATAATTGAAGGAGAAAAGAAAATGCCCCATGACATAAATAAGTTGAAAGAATTCTTGTCCAGAGAGCCATCCCTTCAGAGAATATTTGAAGCAATAGAAAGAGCAGAGGGTAGGGACAACTGTAACCAACAAGCACCAGAAAATAAATGATACCACTACTATGGAAATAAAAACTTAGGGGAAAATGGACCAGAAATTAAATGATGGGAAGTAATATAATTCTCTCAACAATAACTCCAAATATCAATGGACTGAATTCTCCAATTAAGAGACATAGACTGGTAAAATTGACTGAGAAACAAAACCCATCTTTTTGTTGTCTGTAAGAAAGGCATCTCACCTTTAAAGACAGTTGTAGTCTTGGGCATGTGTGCTGGGTAGCTTTAGGGTCAACTTGATACACCTGGGTTCAGGGAGCCTCAACTGGGAAATGGCTCCATCGATTGGCCTGTGGACCACATCTGTGGCGTATTGCTTGATTGTTGAGCAATGTGGGAGAAGGCCGGCCACACTGATGGTGGTGCCCACCCTGGGCAGTTTGTTGTACCAGTATAAAGAAAGCAGGCTGGGCATGAGGCCAGAGGAGACAAGCCAGTAAGCAGCATTCCTCCATGGCCTGTGCTTCAGCTCCTGCCTCCAGGTTCTGCCCTGAGTTCCTGCTTGGCTCCCTAAGTGATGAACTGTGACCCAGGAGATTATAGCTGAATAAACCCTTTCCTCCCCACATGGTGTGGTCACAGTGTTTTGTCACAGCATGGAGAGACAAACTAGAACAGGCAGTATCTCAAGGTGAAAGGCTGGAAAAAATAATAAACGCAAATGTCACTAAGAAAAAGAAGGAATCACTATTCTATTATTAGATAAAACAGACTTCAAACCTAAACTAATTAGAAGAGATGAAGAGGGTCATTCCATTCTTATCAAAGGAACAATTAACCAAGAAGATATTGCAATCGTTAATTTATACACACCAAATTCAGGTGCACTGAACTTCATAAACACAATTTTACAGGACTTTTAAGGCACAGATTGACTCTAACACTCTAGTAATAGGAAACTTTAATACCCCACTCTGTCCATTAGACAGGTCAACTGGGCAAAGACTAGACAGAGAGACATCTGAACTGAACAAGACAGATACACCAAACAATGTAATCACAAAGATATAATATCATTTCAATGGGCCAAATTATATTGTTATGTGGAATTATCACTTGCATACTAGGAGGAAACATGGAGAATATTTGTGTCCATTTACTCTAATAGCTGTAACTGGGATTTCAGTATAAGCCAGGAGTAGATTGAAAATTAACAATTCTGTATCCCTAATTAGCTAAAGCATGTTACTATTTTCTATTCTGGAGATAGCTAGCCATCCATTTTAATCTTGTACAGGCGGCTATTAGTTAATGCCAACATGTCCTGAGAGATTTGCCCCTAGTTATTATAATTTATGACATATTCAATATTTATACTCATTTATATAGATAGTACAGTTATTTTGAATATACCACTATAAAATAAAATTTTGAAGTATCCTTGCAAGTCTTGGGGTAAGTTCTAGATGACCAAACCTCTCCAGGTGTTCAGAGATGTTTTACATGAGTTTGGCAAAAAGCCTGTCTATTCACTCCAAAGATGTTTTGCTTAGTGGTCAAATGTCTTACATATAAAACATAACTAAATACCAAAATGGATAGCTCCCTGGGGCAGAAATAATCATTCCTTTGAATTAACTACTATCCTTGAGAGTCAAGAGGAATGATTATTTGATTTACGTGATTTGTCAATCTTAGCTTATGTGGTCATTTATTTATCAGCGAGTTTAATCCTTGAACCACCAGTATGCAGTTAAGAGGGATACAGTCTAAAAGGGTGTGGTTAACCCCTTCCTGGTTTCCTGCCTTCTGTAAAACTATAAATCTGGATTTAGGGGTCTGGGAAACAAGAGAAGCTGCTCCGATTATAGTGACAATTATGAATACGTCTCTTCCCTCTAGGATGCAATTTTGCCCTACAGTTAAATAAAAAGCATTGGTAGATAAAGGCTTCATTGCCAGCTCTGGGCTGCCCTACCAGGACCTGTTGGCCAAGGAGGCTTTAAAAGCCCCCAAAACAAAGGTCATTAGCCTGTAACTTTGAGTGCCCATAAGCAATGGACAGTAAGACCCTACTGCTAAAGATATGACAGGATAAGAGCACAAAAAAAAAAAATTATGCTGAGACCCTGCACTACAAATCAACAGCTGATCATCAGGGTATCAGAGAGTTCTATACAAACTGCTGGAAAGAAAGTCTCTGAAGCTTTACTACAGACTTCTTGTCCTACATTTTTACATGCCAAAGAAGACATAGTGCAATAGTGGCAGCCTGATAAATATACACCCAGAAAGAAAAAAAAAAATCCCAATTAGATCTATGGCCCACTCCCTGGCGGGGTATGACACGCAGCTGACACTGTAGCCTTGGTGCCTCCTAATGTCAGGAGATTCTATTGATCACATTAGAAAGCTATTGGCATCCCTTTGTCAAAGAGTTTTAATGCCCCAACCAAAATATTATCCAAGCATATGTGTCTGTGCCCATAGAGTAACTTGATATAATCTTTAATATATGTTACTATTTGTGTTTTAGTACTAGAATTGGCTGGGCATGGTGGCACACGCCTTTAATCCCAGCACTCAGGAGGCAGAGGCAGGCAGATCTTTGTGTGAGTTCAAGGCCAGCCTGGTCTACATGGTAAATGTAAAATGTAAAAGAAATGGATGAATTTTCAATGATATGATCTATGTTAAACAAGATGAGATAAACAATTTAGGCAGACCTATGAGAGCAACAAGAATGAAGCAGTAATAAAAAGTGCCTCCTGTCTAAAATGGCCCTGGCTCAGATAGAATCAAGCAGAATTCTACTACAGCCCATGCTTCTCCCAATTATTCTGTGAAACAGAAAAGGAAAGAGTACTTCCAAACTCCTTGTACAAAGCAAGCATTACACTGCACCCCAAGCCAAATAGACACAAAGGGAGAGGTGAAAGGGAGAGGAGGGGGAGGAGGAGAGGGAAGAAGAGGAGTAGAAGTCTATCAATCTCCCTAATGAACATAGATGCCAAAATTCTCAATAAAATATTTGCAAACTGAATTTAAGAATACATTCAATGGGGCTGCAGAGATGGCTCAGCTGTCAAGAGCTCTGACTGCTCTTCAATTACAAGGCAGCTAAGAACCACCGGGTGTGGTGGTGCACGCCTTTAATCCTAGCACTGGGGAGGCAGAGACAGGCGGATCTCTGAGTTCAAGGCCAGCCTGATCTACAGAGTTAGTTCCAGGCCAGCTGGGGCTATAGGGAGACCCTGTCTCCCAAAAAAAAAAAAAAAAAAAAAAAAGATTATCCACCATAATCAAGTGGACTTCATTGCAGAGATACACTGGATAGTTCAACACATCTAACTCAATAAATGTAATTCATCACATAAATGACCTCAAAGATGGAAATCAAATAATTATTTCAAAAGATACAGAAAAGGCTTTCCACAATCCCATAGCCCTTCCAGATAAAATCTGAGAAATACTAGGGATGTAGACAACATGCCTCATCATCATATATGACAATCCTACAGCCAATCAGACAGTAAGTGGAGAAAAACTCAAAGCATTCCTACTAAAATCAGGAACAAGACAAAATCAACTCTTCCCACTCCTATTTTACATCACAATCCTATCTAGAGCAATAAGATAAAAGTAAATAAAAACAACATAAATAGGAAAGGAAAAAGTCAAAGTACCCTTATTTACATATGGTATTTTATACATAAGAGAAACTAAAGACTCCACCAGAAAATTCTACAGTTGTTGAACATTTTCAGGAAAGTGGCAGGACACAAAATTAGCATTAGTAGCTTACCCATTTACAAATGAGAAATACATGAGAAAGAAGTTATAGAAACAATCCCATTCACAATAGCCTCAAGAAAAGAAAGTATCTTGAAACAAGCCCAACTACGGAAGTGAAAAGCCTCTACAATGACAATTCTAAAGCAGTGAAGAAAGAAATTGAGGAAAATAGAAGATGGAAGAACATCTCATGCTCATGGATAAGAAAATCAATATTATCAGGGCTGGAGAGATGGCTCAGTGATTAAGAGCACTAGCTGCTGTTGCAGAGAACCCAGGTTTGATTCCCAGCACCAACATAGCAGCTACCAACTGTCTATAACTCCAGTTCCAGGGGAATCCAACACCACCTTCTGATCTCCCTGGGTACTGCCCCACTCAGGCACACTTACACACGTGTAGGCAAAACACTCATACACATAAAATAAAAATAATAATATAAAAAAAGAAAATATATTGTATAAATGGTAAATCTACCAAACGCAACCCACAGATTCAATGCAACAGCAATGAAAACCCCAGTGTCATTCTTCACAGAAATAGAAAAAACAATCTTAATATATGGAAGTACAATATACAATAGATCCCAGATGGCCAAGGCAAACATCAGAAGGGGGAAAAATAAAATGCTAGATGAGTTTGGTGGCACACACCTTTAAGTCCAACACTCAGAAGGCACATCTTTGTGAATTCAAGACCAGCCTGGTCTATAAAATAAGTTCCAGGGCAGCTGTGGCTAAACAATGAAACCCTGGCACAAACAAAACAAAACAACAAAACAATCTTGGACACACTGCCATACCTGATCTTAGTTATATTACAGAGCCATAATAACAAAAACAGCATGGTACTGGCCAAAATAAAGACCTAGATACAAGTTCATGAGAACTTCAGGCGCCTGAGTCTTTTATGAAGATGCCTAAAATATACATTGGAGAAAAGATAGCATCGTCAACATATGAGGCTGGGAAAACTTGATACCTATATATAGAAGAATAAAACTAGATCCTTATCTCTCACTACGTACAAAAATCAATTCCAAATCAACAAACCTCAACACAAGATCAGAAACTCTGAAATTGCCAGAAAGGACTGTCTAAACAAGATAGAGGTATGGTGAGGACTGTCTAAACAGTGTAGTAAGGACTTTCTAAACAGTGTGGTGAGGACTATCTAAACAGTAGTAAGGACTTTCTAAACAGTATAGTAAGGACTTTCTAAACAATGTAGGTAAGGACTTTCTAAACAGTGTAGTAAGGACTTTCTAAACAATGTAGGTAAGGACTTTCTAAACAGTGCTCTCGGCGTGGAGAGATGGCTCAGCGGTTAAGAGCTCCAACTGCTCTTGGAGAGGACCTGGGTTCAATTCCCAGCACTCGCATGGCAGCCAAGAACCGTCTTTAACTCCAGTTCCAGGGAAATCCAACCTCTTCTGACCTCCATGGCATTGCACAACACGAGTGCACCAACCTATATGCAGACGGTATGCTCATACACATAAAAAATAAAAAAATAAAAATTAAAAACAAAAAACAAAAAACAGTGCTCTGGTCACCTGGGAAATAAATCAACTCCTAGTAGATTAAAGACCTCAACATAAAACCTTAAACTTTGCCAGGCGTGATGGCACACACCTTTAATCCTAGCACTTGGGAGGCAGAGGTAGGCAGCCTGGTCTACAGAGAGAGTTCCAGGACAGCTGGGGCTACTGGGAGACCCTGTCTCGAAAAAGACAAAAGAAAAAAAAAAAAAAAAAAAAAAACCTTAAACTTTGAAATTGGTAAAGGATAAGGCAGAAGTATATTACAAGATTTAGGCAAAACTAAAGACTTTCTAAACAAGGCTCTGGTAACCCAGAATATGAAGTCAACAATTGACAAACAGGATCTTGTGAAATTAAAAGGCTTCTGTAGAACAAAGAAAACTGTAAATCAAGTGAAGCCTCTGTAAATCAAGTGAAGCCTACATATGCGAGAAAACCTTTGCCATGTATATGCCCGATTAATACCTAGAATTCAAAAAGGACTCAAAAAATAATTATCAAGAAAACAAGAGTGAGGCATGATAGTGCAGGCCCTTAATCCCAGCATTTGGGAGGCAGAAGCAGCCAGATCTTCATGAGATTAGGGCCAACCCTGTGTACATAGTGACTTCCAGGCCAGCTGAAGCTACAGAGAGACCCTATCTCAAAAAACAAAACAAACAAAAACAAGAAAGAAATAAAGAAACAAAGGAAACAAACAACAGCAAATGTTGGCAAGGATGTGGAGAAAGTAGAACCCTAGTCACTACTGGTAGGAGGAGTGTGAAATGATCCACCCACTGTGGAAATTAATTCGAGGCTTCTCAAAAAGTTTTAAAAAAGAACTACTATATGACCTAGTTAGGGTATTTATTCTAGGCAAATGCCCAGAAAGTACCTCTTAAAGGACTTAATACCCTACAGCAGACATATTTACACATCCATATTCACTGCTACTCTATTCACAATAGCAAGAAAATGGAATCAGGTCTGGAGAGATGGTTCAGTGATTAAGAGCACCGGCTACTCTTGCAGAGGACCCAGGTTCAGTTCCCAGCACCCACATGGTGGCTAACAACCATCTGTAACTCCAGTTGTAGGGAATCTGACACCTAACTAAAAGGTATAATTAGTAAAAATAAAAGTTTAAACAGAGGTATCCAGCATGGATATATAGTCCTGCTCCCCAAACCCATAGTTTTTTTAAATAAAAACCCTAATGCCAGGATCTCCACAGGCATTGCACAACACAGGTCCAGTTTACATACATGCAGGCAGAATACTCATACACATTAAATAAAAATAGTAAAATATTTTAAAAAAATATATAAAAATATATAAAAAAAGAAAAGAAAAAGAAAATGGAGTCATCAGCCTAGATGTCCATTAATCGACGATTGGATAATGAAGATGTGGTACATATACACAATGGAATTCCATTCAGTACTAAAGAAAAATGAAATTTGTAGGAAAACAAATAGAACTGAAAAATATACTGAGCAAGGTAACCCAGGCCCGTATGTGTGTAGTCCCTCATTTTTGGATCCTGGCTTCAAATTTTAGACGTCTGTATATAAACTCAGGTAAGTGTCTGCAGAGGCCAGGGAGCAAGACAGAAACCATGAAAGAAGGGGGAAAGACTGGGAAGAGGTCGTGGGTTATGAACAGTCAACCATGTGTGACATGAAAGTAGACGGATGCAATATTAGAGCTGGAAAGGTTCAAATGTGGATAGGAATGGAAAGATGAGGTAAAGGTGGGATTTAGGGAAGGTCAACTAAGGATATAGGAAAAAGCCATGAGGAAACCTACTGCTTTATAGGCTAAATAAAAGGTATAATTAGTAAAAATAAAAGTTTAACCAGAGGTATCCAGCATGGATATACAGTCCTGCTCCCCAAACCCATAGTTTTTTTGTTTTTGTTTTTTTTTTAAATAAAAATCCTAATGCCAGGGATGGAAAGATGGTCAGTTGTTAAGAACACAGGCTGCTCTTAAAGAGGATTCAGGTTCAGTTCCTAGCACCCACATGGAGGCTAATAACCATAGAGTTCTAGGGGATCTGACACCCTCTTCTGGCCTCTGCAAGTATTACACCCATGCAGGCAAAACACATTAAAAATGAAAAATAAATGAATCCCAGTGCCAAGTGTGGGATATCTCCCCATGAGTTGTTGGCCAGGAAGCTTCTAGAGGCTCCTAAACAATGGAAGCTACTGCCACTGCTCTTGGTCACCCACCAGAACTAGTCACAAGGCTCTATTGCTAAAGATACCCTAGCTTTTGGACATAGCACAGAGATAAACCAAGCCAGAACTAGTCACAAGGCCCTATTGCTAAAGATACCCTTTCCTTTGGACATAGCACAGAGATAAACCAAGCCAGAACTGAGGTAGAAACTTCCAACTAGCTAGCATTTATAGTGGCAAAAGTTGCTATGCCAGCTGGTGAGAGAGAAAAGACATCAACAGCCTTGCCTAGCTCTGGACCCTAAGTACTATAATAATGACTTGCCTAGCTTTGGACTCTAAGTACTGTAATAATGACTTGCCTAGCTCTGGACCCTAAGTACTATAATAATGACTTGCCTAGCTCTGGACCCTAAGTACTGTAATAATGACTTGCCTAGCTCTGGACCCTAAGTACTGTAATAATGACTTGCCTAGCTCTGGACCCTAAGTACTGTAATAATGACTTGCCTAGCTCTGGACCCTAAGTACTGTAATAATGACTTGCCTAGCTCTGGACCCTAAGTACTGTAATAATGACTTGCCTAGCTCTGGACCCTAAGTACTGTAATAATGACTTGCCTAGCTATGGACCCTAAGTACTGTAATAATGACTTGCCTAGCTCTGGACCCTAAGTACTGTAATAATGACTTGTCTAGCTCTGGACCCTAAGTACTGTAATAATGACTTGCCTAGTTATGGACCCTAAGTACTGTAATAATGACTTGCCTAGCTCTGGACCCTAAGTACTGTAAATAATGACTTGCCAGGCAAGATGTGCCCACTGGTGCATAATGACATGCCTGTTTTGAGGATAAACAACTGCTTTCTGATTGGAACTGAGGACCACTCCATGAGAAGGAATGCACATTGGTACTCTAAACTTGGGCAAAAACCTAAGGCTGGGGAGGTCATAGGCTCTAGGGGGAAAATGACTACTGATGTTACACTAAATGGACAAATAGCCAAATTTCCTTCTAAACATTAATGTGGTTTTGGTTGGGGTTTTGTTTTGTGTGTGTGTGGTTTTTTTTTTTTTTTTGAGACAGGGTCTTCCTTTAGTCCCAGCTGGCCTGGAGCTTACTCTATAGACCAGGTTGGCCCTGAACTCACAGAGATCCACCTGCCTCTGCCTCCCAAGTGCTAGGATTAAATGCATGTGCCACCACACCCAGCCCTAAATATTAATGTTTATACCCCTTAGTGTGTTGTTACCTTTAACACTGGCCAGAGAAGTTTCTTTTTTTCAGTGGGCAACAGTTACTACAGAGACTCACAACAGGTCAAAGCACTAAAAGTAAGTGACTATTCAGTGCTCAGCCTTAAATATGACATCTATATCACCTCTCTAAGACCCAGGAAAACATCACAGAAAAGGAAGCAGAAAGCCTTACAGTGTGGTGTGGAGTACTAAGAAAAAATGTCTTTTGGTTATGAGATGGGTGGTGTAAACATGAACACAAAAGCAGCTTTAGTTACACACATAAACCTGCACCAAAAATAAGAAATTAAAGTAGGAGGAAGACTAGCTGGGAAGAAGGGGAGCTACAGGAGTGGGGGGGTATGAGAGAATGGGGTAAAAGCATTCAAAGTACATGTGCACATGTATGAAATTATCAAAACTTAAATCAAATGACAAACGTAAAAAGCTTCCCTGCTCTGACTCAGATATTTGCTTTCACATTCTCTAACAAAGCAAGTTCTCTCAGTATCTATTGTATGCAAAAAGAAATATATGTATTATAAAAGTATTGTTTCATTCAATAAGGAAACGGAAAAATTAGGGAATAGCAGTTAGGTAGAAAAATATACAGACTGGCCAGGAGTGGTGGCGCACGCCTTTAATCCTAGCACTTGGGAGGCAGAGGCAGGCAGATCTTTGTGAGTTCAAGGCCAGCCTGGTCTACAGAGGGCATTCCAGGCCAGCTGGGACTACAGGGAGACCCTGTCTCAAAAAGACCAGAAAAAAAAAAAAAGAAAAATATACAGACTGAATATATAACCAATTATCATGAACATTCTTGATTTCAGTTATATTCCTTGTAATGCCAAATAATTTTTGACAGCCTCGAATTTCTAGTGTACACGACATACTCAACTCTTAAAGGACATACGTAATAAGCTAGTCATCAAGTCAAAGGCCTAGGTTATCACCAATCTACTTTCTAGATTCAGAAAGCAACACATATACTGAGGGTGTTTAGTGGTAGGGCTGTTATCCTCAGTATGTCTCCACAATATACACAGAGAGAGAGAGAGAGAGAGAGAGAGAGAGAGAGAGAGAGAGAGAGAGAGAGAGAGAGACTGAGAGACTGAGAGACTGATCATTTACTACTCTTTACTCCAAATTGGTCAATTAGAAGCAGTAATTACAATTTTATTTCCTTATTTTACTAAAACACTCACCCACTGAACAAGTATTTATTCAACCCTACTATAAGTCAGACACATTCTAGGTGATGTGAGATAAACATTACACCCTTGAAACATTGACACTATGCCAGGCGACCTATCACAGAATCTATGAGGTACTGTTTCCAGAACCCCAAATAGATAACAAAAATCTGTAAAGGCTCAAGTCACTTATATAAACAGCACAGTATTTACATGGAACCTAAGCAAAGTCTAGATTATTTGCAATATATAACATGATGTAAATACTAAGTAAATAGCTGTTATTGCTACAATGTTGTTTAGGGAACTACAAGTAAAAAAGGTCTGTATATATTTAACACGGAAGTGAATTTTTGAAACAATTTTTTCACAGTATTAATATATTATTTATCTACTACTGTATGTGCATATGTGTGTAGGTAACACATGTTATGGCATCAGAGGACAACTTACAAGAGCCTGTTCTCTCCTGCTACCATGTGACTCGCAGGGATCAAACTCAAGTCATCAGACTTGGCAGCAAATGCCTTTATCCACTAAAGCATCTTATTAGGCAAGATGCAAAATTTTAAATGTGTGGTTACTTTTCCACGGATGCTGACCTCATGAATGGGAATACAGAGGCCCATCTATTGCAGAAATGCATCAGATAAAAGCTCCTGAACCTATGAATACCTCTAATGTAATGCTCCCATTCATTTTCTAACATAAACAGTGAATATAGGGGCTGGAGAGATAGGCTAGTGGTTAAGGGCACCAACTGCTTTTGCAGAGGACCTGGGTTCAATCCCCAGCACCCACATGGTGGCTGAGAACCGTCTGTAACTCCAATTCCAGGAGAATTCCAGTTCCAAGGGAATCCGAGACCCTCTCCTGACCTCCGCGGCATTGCACGACACGGGTGCACAAACCTACATGCAGACAGTACATTCATACACATACAAAATAAATAAATAAAATTTTAAAAAAATATTAAAAAAATAGTGAATATAGCTCTTTACTTACATCGCTAAGACTAATCAAATAAAACCATGAGAAAAATATTTCCACGAGTTGACAACTGTTTTGAATGTATACTTCCACAATGTTTGTTGGATACTAAGTTTGGGTTTTTCTTTTTGTTTGTTTTTTGTCTTTTTGAGAGCTACAGCTCTGGCTGTCCTGGGACACTCAGTTTTTATAAGGCAAACTGTATACAAAAAGTACTGGGCTGAGCATGGTGGGGCACACCTTTATATCCAGCACGAGGGAAGCAGGTGCAGCCAGAACTCTGTAAGTTCTGTGCCAGCCTGGTATACATAACAAATTCCACGCCAGCCAAGACTACATTGTGGTACCAGGTCTCAAAACAAAACAAAACAAAAAACAAGATCATTGGGACTGAAGGGATGGCTCAGTAGTAAAGTGCAATAAAAGCCAGTGTGACATTGTGCATCTATAACATGGGACATGTGTCAGGGAAGGGGAAACAAAACCAAAACAGGCAGATCCAGGGAAGTCACTGGAGAGCCAGTCTAACCAAAGCAGCAGGTTCCAGGTTAAATGAGAGAGCTTGCTTCAAAAAATAAGATAGTAGTGCTCGCTTCGGCAGCACATATACTAAAATTGGAACGATACAGAGAAGATTAGCATGGCCCCTGCGCAAGGATGACACGCAAATTCGTGAAGCGTTCCATATTTAAAAAAAAAAAAAAGATAGTAACAGAAGACGACACCTAGCATCAACTTCTTGCCTCCACATATGCGTGTGCACAAGCAAACATAACAGACACGTGCACACACAAAAAAGAAGTACTGCCAGGCATGGTGGTGCATGCCTTTATTTTATTTTATTTATTTATTTATTTTTTTGTCTTTTTCGAGACAGGGTCTCCCTGTAGCCCAGCTGTCCTGGAACTCACTCTGTAGACAGGCTGGCCTTGAACTTACAAAGATCCGCTGCCTCTGCCTCCCAGTGCTAGGACTAAGGCGTGCGCCACCACGCCTGGCTGGTGCATGCCTTTAATCCCAGCGCTCGGAAGCAGGGCAGGTGGATCTCTGTGAGTTCAAGGCCAGCCTGGTCCACAAGCAAGTTCCCAGCTGTTGGTTACAGGGAGACCCTGTATCCAAAAGACAAAAAAAAAAAAAAAAAAAAAAAACACTGAGTTTTAGCCACATAAATAAAACTGAAGCCTATATTCTGAAGCAAATATGGAAAAAAAAATTGACATTTCCAATATATAAAGAACTCTTAGCTGGGTGTAATGGTGCACGCCTTTAATCCCAGCACTCAGAGGCAGAGGCAGGAGGATCTCTGTGAGTTCAAGGCCAGCCTGGTCTATAAAGCAAGCTCCAGACCAGTTGGGACTAAAGGGAGATCCTGTCTCAAAATACAAAAAAACACAAACAACAAAAAAAAAGAACTCTTGTTGGTCATAGTGTATACTTTTAGTCCCAGGCAGAGGCAGGAAAATATGTGTAGTTTCAAACTAGTCTGGGCTACATAGCAAGCTCCAGGCCAGACAGTGAGACACTCTCTCAAGAAAACAAAAAACAAACAGAAATGCTTAGAACTCAATTAAACAAAGACAAACACTTTAATTTTTAAATAGGCAGAGAGATGTATAGTTCTCTCTCTCTGTGACAGATACATACACCCAAGCAGAAAAGAAAATGTTTAAACTCATTAGGTATTTCTGGCAAATTAGTGAATATTCTCATCTAATGTTGAAGATAGCATAGAAAACAAAGTCTCAGCCAGGCGTGGTAGCGCACACCTTTTGTCCCAGCACTCAAGAAGAGGCAGGCAGATCTCTATGAATTTGAGGTCAGCTTAGTTATACAAAGAAAGGTCCAGACCTCCCAGGGCTGCATAGTGATACTCTGTCTCAAAAACAAACAAACAAATAAACAAACAACAACAACAAAAAGTCTCTGACACTGCTGATAAAATTTTAAATTGCCTCTAAGTTTCTGGAGGGCCACTTGAAATATATAACAAAATTTTAAGCATCTATGCCACCGAAAAAGCTATTCTATACTTCAAGATATACCCTATGGAAGTAAACTGATAAAATACATAAGGATGAAAACATTCATTATAGCAATGTTAGTAATAGTAAAAACTGGACAATGTACAACATTTATAGTATTTCATGATATTGTAAAACCAAGCATACACAGACACTAACTTGACACAATAGGTCTTAACACAAATGACACAATGTATGAATTCCAGTGGGGGGGGGGCGCTATGGGAAGGTGCCAGTGGGGAAGGAAGTATAAAGATGATTAAGATGTTCTGTATGAAATACACAAAAATTCAATATAAAATTTATTTTTTAAAAAAGCTAACATTAAAAGTAATAATGTACCTCTTTCCCTATCAGCAAGAAAAGACAATTCAGATTTACAATTAAGGAGAAAGACAGGTACCCAAATAGCAAGTTTCAATTAGTATTCAGTATAGATTCACTGAATATGTAAACACTTACAGAAACATGTATATGCACATCAATCTTTAAATACACACATGGCCTATAAAATAAGTCTGAAATATTCTATACAAAAATGTTAACAGTGCATAGGTGTTAAATAATACAATCATAATTGATTTTCACTTTCTTATTTGTGTGTGTGTGTGTGTGTGTGTGTGTACACAACTGGGTTCAAATGGATGCACACTGCAGATTGAACTGAGCACCTCACACATAACTTTTAAATAACTTTACTTTTGTTGTTTTTTAGAGATACGGTCTCTCACTGTATAGCCCAAGTGGACCTCAAGCTCACTATGTAGTCATGCTGACTGTCAGATTTCAGGCATGCAAACTCTTTCAAATGACTATTTGGAGTTGTATAGTAATAGTCTAAAAAAAAGTTTCACTATCTAAATAAATAAACATAAAAATCAGCTTATTAAATGCCTTGTACAAGGCTTCAGAGATGGTTCAGAAGTTAACAACACTGGCTGCTCTTGCACAAGACTTGGGTTCAGTTTCAAGAACCCACATGTTGGCTAACAACCATCTGAAATGCCATTTCCAGGGAATCTGTCATCCTCTTCTAGCCTCCACGGGCATTGCGCACATGGGCACACTTACATATATGCAGGCAAAACACTCATACACTTTGTGCCTTTATCATGATAGTTATTTTCTTACCTTTAAGCCTTCAGTTGGTAATCTATAACCGAATCTTGCTGGAAGATCCTCAAATGTCTGAGATGCATTTTCAAAATTATACTAAATATAAAATTAAAAATAATCAAGTTAAAATCAATTTACATGTGACATTTTAAAGTTTATTAAATTATAAATTATTATTTCTCTATTAAGGGGGGAATGGGGATATTTAACTAGGAAAGGAGGAGGGAAGACTGTACAAGGAACCATGGGGTAAAAGGAGAGAAGGAGCTCAGAAGGGGGCAATACTAAGAGACAGATCCTATCCAGAGGGAAATGGGGATGGGGTACTGCTTTAACTGGGGAGGAAGGAGGGAGGGCTACACAGGGGAAGAGAAAGAGTGATAACACTCAGGTGATGGAAAAACCAGAGGGATCCTACTTGGATAACTGTGGTAATTCTAGAGCTAATACATGTCAACAAAAAAAAGAGGAAAAAAAAAAAACAGAGGGAAATGTATTAAATGTATTAGTTCAAAGCCTACTGAAAAAAAGATGCTTTATATATGTATGTGTGTGTATGTATACATAATGTGAATATTACATATATATGCATGTGCACAGCTGAGGGCTATATAACAAGAAACAGAGCCAGACAAGAGGAACCACCCTTTGAGTTGCTGGTCACAGTAATCCATGAGTCTCCCAAAATGACACAGGCTATTGCCACAGCCCTTGAATTTGAAGATAAGCCCCTATTTCTGCAGACAGGACTACTTCAAACACAGGATTTGAAGTAATCAAGCTGAAACTGATCTAGAAGCCTCCTCCCTGTAAATTAGTTCTTAAAGTATCAGAGGATACTATGCAAACTGTTAAGGGAGAAAATGAATCAAGGTCCATCCAACCCAGCTGTAATAACCACAACAATGACTGGTAAAGCAAACTATCCCTATGGTGCAGTAACAGCATTTTTTTTTTTTTTGGTCTTTTTAAGACAGGGTCTCCCTATAGCCCCACTTGGACCTGGAACTCACTCTGTAGACCAGGCTGGCCTTGAACTCACAGAGATCCACCTGTCTCTGCCTCCCGAGTGCTGGAATTAAAGGTGCACGCCACTATGCCCAGCTTAAAGACAGTTCTTAGCCGCCATGTGGGTGCTGGGAATCGAACCCAGGTCCTCTCCAAGAACAGTCAGTGCTCCTAACCGCTGAGCCATCTCTCCAACCCATAACAGCTCTTTTGAAGGTAATCAATAGCTATCTAATTGGACTTAAAGCCCATTCAATGGGTGGGAACTCACAAGTGTACATAGTCAAATACACAAGGCACAGGGATGGAGAGGTCATAGATCCTAGAGAAAAACCCCATCTGTCACATCCCTTGACAGCTAAATAGGTACCTTTACATTTTCAGACAAGTATGCCTCTCACCACTCATCAAAGATTCTTTTTACAACTGATGGAGACCAATACCGAGTCTCACAATTTGTCCCACAACACAGAGAATAAGTGATTGGGAGGAGATGCCCACCCTTAAGTGACACATACACAATGCAACCTCTACAACCTAATGCTCAGGGAACACAGTGGAACAGGGGGCAGGCAGAGAGACTACTGATGCATTTCTCAACTCTCCCCAGCAAGATTCCTCATGCAACAAATGGTGATTAACACAGAAAGCCACAACTGGCCAAAATATAGAGACTAAAAGATTACAGAGAGTGGGTGTCCCTAGGTAGAACTCCTATATTAAACCTCTGCTACCCAAGGTTCAAGGAACATTGGGGAAGAGGAGCTGGAAAGACTGAGAGACAGGGGTAGTGGATGACCACAAGAAAACAGTTTCCCAGATGGATCAGAATTTGTTCGTATGAACTTACAGCACTGGTAACAGCACACACAAGACCCATGCAAACTCGAACCAAAAACACCCAGCACAAATGTGGGGAAATGGGTAAGAAGCCCCAGTCCCAGCTGAGGAGCTACAGGCAGCTAATTACTGCTGGGTGAAGGAAAGCTGGTCTTCTTTAAGGTTCTAAGTTTTACGTTGACCAGATTCCAGTGGATGAACTCACACAGAGGGACATCTTGGAACGAACTCACACAGAGGGACATCTTGGAACACAAACTTGACTTGATAAGCCTTAACATATCTGACAGAATGCATGGAATCCTTGCTAGCATGACGGCTCAGCAGGTAATGGTACTTGCCTGACAACCTGGGATCTGAGTTCCATTTCTGGAAACCACATGGTACAAGGAGAGAACACTACCAGAGTTGTCCTCTGGCCTCCACATGCATGCCATAGCACATGCACACATTATAAACAAACATACAAATGCAAATACAAAAAAAAAAAAAAACCCCACAAACAAAATAATTTAAAAATTAAAAAAAAAAAAACATCTTTTTCTTAACCATTTCTTCTTGGCAGCAACCTTATTAGGTTTCATTTAATTTTGGAAGTAACAAATGGTCAAAAAATTATGTGCATCCAATTATTTAATGCTCTTTATAACCCTATAATATAAACTGTTATTATCATCCTCGTTTTGTACACTGACCACAGACTATTGAAAACATCTTGCCCTAATAAACTAGAGTAACAAAGAGTTTAACCAAGGCAGTCCAGCACCAGGGCACTGGCTCTTAACCTCCTATCCTATAGGTATCTATACTCCCACTTTCATAATAAATTAACTTTGAGTTGAAATGCTATTTAAAACTGAAATGCTAACTTTCCCAAGACCACGCTACCACATGTGCTGGAATTCAACTCAGTTTATAACTATTTCCAGAGTTCTTGACTACCATTATGTATGTATAATCCAACCCATTCAGGTGACTTCTTACTACATGATTCCCTGATGCTTGCCTTATGACCATCACCAAGCAACAAATTCTATCTCAAATCCAATCAATGGAATTATAGGCATATTGGGATCAACTAAAATTGGACTATTCAGCACTAACAGACTAATGCTAATTCACATCACTCTGTTGACTAAGGATGCTGAACACTTTTTTAAATAGACATTAACCATTTCTTTTCAGTGGGGGGTACTGTATGTTTACTTGGTTAGCCTATTTATTAACTGGCAATTTCCTTTTTCAGGTATTTTAATTTTTGCATTTCTTAATAAATCTTTTCTAAAGGATAACTGGAAAAGATTTTATCCTACTGCATAAGCTATCTTTTCACTCTGCTGACAGTCTGCTATGCAAAAACTATTTTTCATCTAGTCCAATTTGTTGATTACTAGGATTCTTTCCTGAGAATCCTATTCAGAAAGTTCTTGCCTGTGCCTGTACCTTGAACCATTTTTTCCTATTCCACTCTGTTTCAGTATTTCAGGTTCTTAAATTAAGGTCTTTTATCAACTTTGAACTTGATTTTTATGCAGGGTGAAAGATATGGATATAAGTTCATTCTTCTCAAAGTAGATAACCAGTTTTTCCACAATCACTTAACTAGGTTTTTTTCCAGTGTGTATTTCTGACATCTGTGTCAAAAACTCGGAGCCACAGTTCTGTGAGTTTATTTTGCAAGACTTTTCTTCTGTTCCATTTGTCTACATGTTTTTGTGCCAGCATCTTGCTATTTATTGACACTATGGCTCTGTAGTATAATTTGAAATCAGGTATTGTGATACCTCCAATAGTGTTCTTTCTGCTTCAGATTGGTCTATCTTTGTGTGTGTGTGTGTGTGTGTGTGTGTGTGTTTTGCCTTTTTGTGTTTCCATATATAGGATTGGTCTACCTTTGAATGTGTGTGTGTGTTTTGCCTTTTTGTGTTTCCATATATAGGATTGGTCTACCTTTGAATGTGTGTGTGTTTTGCCTTTTTGTGTTTCCATATAAATTTAAAATTTTTTTTTAGTTCTGTATTCAATGAAGGGGCCAAAAAAGTTCATTGGAGGAAAGATAACATCTTCAGCAAATGGTGCTGGCAAAACTGGATCACCATATGTAGAAGAACAAAATTAAACCCTTACCTCTCACCCTATACAAAAATCAATTCCAAGTGGATCAAAGACCTCAACGTGAAACCCAAAACTCTGAAGATGATAGAAGAAAAAGTTGGTAGCAATCTACAAGACATAGGAGTAGGAAAAGACTTTCTAAATCAAACAGCAGCTGTGCAGGAAATAAGGTCAACAGCTAACAAGCGGGACCTCATCAAACTCAAAAGCTTCTGAAAAGCAAAGAAACAATCAATGAAGTGAAGAGAAAACCCACAGAGTGGGAGGAAACCTTCACCAGTCATACATCTGACAGAGCATTAACATCGAGAATATATAAACTACTCAAAACACAAAGTAGTGAGAAAATAAATGACTCACTCAAAAGATGGAGTAAAGAGCTGAACAGAGACTTCACCAGTGAGGAAGTAAAACATGGCTGAGAAAGGTCTTTAAAAGTGTTCAGCTGGGTGTGGTGGCGCACACCTTTAATCCTAGCACTCGGTAGGCAGAGGCAGGTGGACCTTTGTGAGTTCAAGGCCAGCTTGGTCTACAGAGTGAGTGCCAGGACAGCTGGGCTACAGGGAGACCCTGTCTCGAAAAGTCCAAAAAAAAAAAAAAAAAGTGTTCAACATCATTAATAATTAAGGAAATGCAAATTAAAACCACTCTCACTCTGAAAAGATGGGCTAAGATCAAGAAAACAAAAGACACCAAATGCTAGAGAGGTTGTGGGGAAAAGGGAACATTCATCCACTGCTGGTAGGAATGCAAAATCATGCAACCACTGTGGAAAGCAGTGTGGAGAACCATTAAAAGACTCAAAATGAGCCTACTGCCTGACCCAGCCATACCACTCCTGGGTATATACCCACAAGACTCATCCTACTACAAAGATACATGCACATCTATGTTTACTGCAGCTCTCCTCACAATAGCAAAGAGCTGGAACCAACCCAAATGCCCCTCAACTGACAAGTAGATAACAAAAATGTGGTACATCTACACAATGGAGTTCTATGCAACAGTAAAGAAAGATGACATCATGAACTTTGCAGGTAAATGGATGGAACTCGAAGCCATTATGCTAAGTGAAGTAACGTAGTCCCCCCAAAAAAACAAATGGGGAATGGTTTCCCTCATTTGTGGATGCTAGTACCAAATCCCCCAACTGAAAGGCAATCTTAGCAACATTATTATATTTCTTTCTTTTTTTAAAATTTTTTATTTATTTATTTATTTTTATGTGTTTGAATGTACTGTTTGCATGTAGGTTGGTGCACCTGTGTCGTGCAATGCCACAGAAGTCAGAAGAGGGTGTTGGATTCCCCTGGAACTAGAGTTAAGACGGTTCTCAGCCGCCACATGGGTGCTGGGGATCGAACCCGAGTCCTCTGCAAGAGCAGTCGGTGCTCTTAACTGCTAGGCCATCTCTCCAGCCCATTATATTTCTTTCTATCTGAAAGCAACTGTGATGTTATGTGAATCTCTTAATGAGCCCTAGAATTAACTTACCACTTACTTTCAGACATGGTAATTAATGTATGTATATAGGTGGAAGGTATATATTCCTATTTTAGAGTAATATAAAATTAAAGGGGAAAAAAATGTGAGCTCCTAAACATATATCAGAGTTAATATACAGTTTATTCCTGGAGGACATAATTCTGGTACATATATGATGTTTATATAGGCATATTTTGGAGCAATACAATTGGGAGGGAACCACAACAACATAAGGACTGGGTCAAAAAATGGACTGATATAGTTAAATTCTGACCAAAACAATAAACCTTTGAAGAGAAAAATTTTAAAAAGACTGAGAAAAAGATATAGGACATGTATGGCAGAATGCATGAACTAGGGTAGGGTAGAAGGAAAGGAAAAGGGGAATATGTCTAAATTGAACTGAAAAATTATGTCTGAAATATACCAAACATCAATAAAAGTATTATATTAAAAAAAATCTTGGGAATTTTGATGGAGAATACATCGAATTTGTAGATAATTTCTAACAATCTGGACATTTTTACATTAATCCTGCCAATCTAGAAGCATGGAGGGTCAAGTGTCTTCTTCAGTTTCTTTTCTCAGCGTCTTAAAGCTTTTACTGTAGAGGCTTAGTAAGGTGAATTTTTAAGTTATTGTTAATAAGATACTTTTCATTTCTTCACTTGAAAATTCACTTGAGATTACATTTCACCTCAATCAGAATGGCTATCACCAGGGTGTACTTACATACATGCAGCCACTCATATACATAAAATAAAAATAAATTAAAAAAAGAAGTCAAAGAAAGGAGATTTGATTCCCTGATCCATCCATAAATCTTCTACATCGTTTCAGAAATTATTCCAACAACATTCTAAGGTTGTGGGGTCCAAATTAAAAGATAGATATGAACAGCAACAGACTCTGACCTTAAAGGTTCTACTTCCTCACCACCTCAGAAACAGCCAGACTACACCAAGGAGGAAAAATCTATCTACTAGTTCCATCCTCTGTTAAAGAGGGTGACAGTGACAAGTTCCAAGTCCCAAGCAGTACTGGGACTACTCTCCCTTCATAAGATATGGTGTACAAATAAGGACCTACAAAGACCAGAGAAACTTCTAGAAGTGGTATCATATAGAGGTGCTTGGCCACATTAAGCTTAATAATTCTAGTCTCTATTTCTTACATAATATCATCAAACGCATCAACTGTACCCAAAGCCTTAGCAAAGAACCAGAGTATGGGTAATATATACATATATACATACATACATACATACATACATACACACACTCACACACACACACACACACACACACACATACATATGGGGGGGAGAATTCTAACATTTCTTCCTTTACAGAAATAAGAAACAAGTGCATGTATATTTCCAGTACAGAGAAAAGAAATACATGGTCAAGAGAGGAATAAAGTTTGAGAGGGCAATCTTCTCTAAAAATTTTTCTTTTCCCAAAAAAGATAGAACCATTGTGCTTCTCTTCTAAGTCATTAGTGCTGATTTTAAATTGAAATTTTCTATGGCTACCTTTTAGAATTTCTTAAATAGCATCAATGTAGTATTGAGATCTTATATAGTCATTACAAATATAAATATATGCCTCATAATTCCAGCACTTGAAAAGCTAAGGCAGGAAGGACCAGGAGTTCAAAGCTAACTTCTGTTACACACACACAGACAGGCTGGGTGTAATGCACATGCCTAGAATCCCAACACTCAGGGAGTTCAGGGTAAGAAGACTATAAATTTGAGGGCTTTCTGAACTACACATCAGACAGAGGGAAGGGGAGAGGGAGGAAAAAAGGAGGGAGAGGGAGGGGACTAAGGAAACCACTAAGGTTCTACATAAAGCACAAACCTGTAGGTATGTGCATATGCTCGGAAAAACAATACCATTCATCAGTACTTAATGCATGATGCTGTCCACTGCCTAGGCAACTCCATTTTCTTTTATTGATTCTATCTTTTTTTTTTTTTTTTTTTTTTTTTNCATACGTGCTCTGGCCTTCTAGAAGAGCAACAAGCACCCTTAACCACTGAGCCATCTGTCCAGCACCAAAACCAGATATTTTTCTTTTTTTTTGGTATTTTTGAGACAGGGTCTCCCCTTTTACCCAGCTGGCCTGGAGCTCACTCTGTAGAGCAGGCTAGCCTTGAACTCACAGAGATCCGCCTGCCTCTGCCTCCCCAGTGCTGGGATTAAAGGCATGTGCCACCACTCCTGACACTAAAGATGCTTCTTGGCTGCCATGTGGGTGCTGGGAATTGAACCCAGGTCCTCTGCAAGAGCAGTCAGTGCTCTTAACCGCTAAGCCATCTCTACAGCCCCTATTGACTCCATCTTAATGGCTGAACCCAGGCCCAGAACAAGTCCAGGAAGAGCCAGCTGGTTATCTCAGCCTTGGAATCCCCTCTCTAGGACCTTGTCTTTTGTCAGTGTTACACAGTTGCCCGCAGCCTACCCTCTTCTTATTTTACTAAACCTGCAGCAGGCAGGAACTGAGGTTTTTATTGTCTGACTGGAATTTCTCAAAAAATTTACCAGGGAATTGTATTTGCCTTTCTTTATAAACATAACCTGCCTCTGAGTCAGGGCTGTAACCTCCCAATCCTGACCTGGGAACAATCCTGGCCAGTCCAAAGTAAAAACCCAATTTGGCTAGTAGTCTGTATGCTCTCTTTTTTTCCCCTGTGGGCTGGCACTGTAACAAATATACATGGAATTTACATTAGATGTTAAGCAACAAAAAGTGAATAAGGCATCCTTTAGTTCAAGTAGCTGTGTATACTTTGACATGTTCATAAACGTAAGATTTCATCATTTACAGGTTTTTGAAAATATTAAGGGATGTTTTTAAACAACAATAAATTATACTGTACTTACTGCTAAAATGTCTGCTTCTACAGGTAGTAGGTTTAGGAATGCAAAGAGCTGGACAGTCAAGATGGTATAGACCTGGGTGGCGGACAGCATGAGCATCCCTATGGAGAGCAGCATCTTGAACAATCACCTGGGAGACAAAGAAGGAAAGAATAACTGTAAAAGCTGGTGCTTTCTCCCTGAGAATGAATCAATTCCCACATTAATTTTTTTAATTCTTTTTTTTTTTTTTTTGAGATGAGGGTCTCCCATAGCCCCAGCTGGCCTGGAACTCACTCTGTATACCAGGCTGGCCTTGAACTCACAGAGATCCACCTGTTTCTCCCTCCAGAGTGTTGGGATTAAAGGCATGCGCCACCACGCCCAGCTTAAAGAGGATTCTTACCTGCCATGTGGGTGCTGGGAATCGAACCCAGGTCCTCTGCAAGAGCAATTGGTGCTCTTAACCACTGAACCATCTCTCCAGCCCCCTTACATTAATTCTTAACATCTAAAAATATCCTTTTTAATTACAAATGTGCTAACATTACAATTAAAGGCATATTTCAAAAGCACAAGAATTTACATAGAATTTACCTTTAGGTAAAAAGCAACCTTAGTCAAAGCAGGGCTGGTAATGTAGCTCAGTGGCAGAGTTCTTGCCTAGCATGCACAAGGATATTCAAGCCCCCAGTACTGAAAAAATAAATAAAAAATAACTCCAAACTGGCACTACGTTTGCTGTTGTGGTGACTTGAATGAGAATGTCCCCTACAAGATCTAATAACTAAAAACATGGCCCCCAATTGGTAGAACTGCTTGAGAAGGGTTAGGAAGTGTGGTCTACTGGAGAAGAACGTCACTGGGGTGGGCTCTGAGAGCTGAGCGCCTTGCTCCAGTCCAGCTTCTCTCTCTGCTTGCTGGAGATGTGAGCTCTCTGCTTTTTGCTTCCAGCCACTTCTGACCACCATGCTTTCCCCACCATTATTGGGGGGGGCTGCCCCCCCAACCCACCAAACTATAAGGTCAAATAAACTCCTTTACTTTTGTATTTTTTTATTTTTTTTTTTTTGNGGGGGGCTGCCCCCCCAACCCACCAAACTATAAGGTCAAATAAACTCCTTTACTTTTGTATTTTTTTATTTTTTTTTGGTATTTTTGAGACAGGATCTCCCTTTTTTTTAGTCTCAGCTGGCCTGGAGCTCACTCTGTAGACCAGGCTGGCCTTGAACTCACAGAGATCCGCCTGCCTCTGCTTCCCAAGTGCTAGGATTAAAGGCGTGCACCACCACGCCCGGCTATAAACTCCTTCTTCTACAACTTGCCCTGATCGTGGTGTTTTATAGCAACAACAGAAAAGTAACTAATAAAATAGTGATTCCAAGTTCCATGTTTTAAGCAAAAAAAAAAAAAAATTCTCTCATAGTGCTTGTTTACAATACAACTTGTTTATTAATTCAATTTTTAAATTTTACTTATTTTCGTATGTGTATGAATGTACAGTCTGCATGTAAGTTTGTGCACCCATGTCGTGCAATGCCACGGAGGTCAGAAGAGGGTATCTGATTCCCCTGTAACTGGAGTTAAAGACGGTTTTCAGTCACCATGTGGGTACTGGGGATTGAACCCGGGTCCTCTGCAAGAGCAGTCGGTGCTCTTAACCACTAGGCCATCTCTCCAGCCCCTATTAATTCAATTTTTAGAGAAACTAGATTTCAATCAAAATATAATGGAAACAAAATTTCACAATTCTAGAAATTTCATCTTTTGTTCAACATAAATTAATATACACATGTACTTTATTTTTATATGTTCACATTAAGGGAAGTGAAAATCTAGCAGTCAATAAATTCCAGTTTTTTTCTTGGTGGTGGTGGTGGTGGTGGTGGTGGGCTTTTTCATTTGTTTGTTTGGTCTCTTTTAAGACAGGGTCTTCCTGTAGCCTCAGGAACTCTTAGGTAAACCAGGCTGGGCTTGAACTCACAAAGATCTGCCTCCTTCTGTTTCCTGAGTGCTGGGATCAAAGGCATGTGCCAACACGTCCAGATTAAACTCCACATTTAAATAAATAAATAAATAAAACTCCAGATTTTATAAACTATTTTATTTATTTGCCTGGCGTGAGCTGGATTTATATGGATAAGATCATAAAGTCATAAAATTAGACTTCGGTGTTGGTTGCACAACTTTCTAAGTACAACAAAAATCACTATTGTATACTTGGAGTGAATTTTATAGGGTGAATTATGCTACAAAAATGGTAAGTGTAAAACTTTTTTGAAATTACTTTTTCAGGTAAAATATGTTTGATAAAATACTATGATATAGAGCCGGTAGTGGTGACACCTACCAGTAGGATTTGCTGAAGGAGGTACTATGATACAGAAAACAGTTAAAGGAGTGCACAGGGCTTAGATCGGGAATTTCCCAGGACCAAGTGAAGCACGGGTAGGAGCCTGGCACTTCAGCCAGGCGGATTCCTGGATAATTCTATCACAGGGTTGTTGGATAAGCTTCTCATTGGTCTGCCTGTTGGATAATTCAATCACTGTCTTGTGGGGGTGGAGTCTCCCTGCTAGCAGGTGCCACTGTGAGATTTGAGTGCACAGAGCTTAGATCGGGAATTTCCCAGGACCACCTGAAGCATATATACCCCTCCAAACTGGAATTGCTGAGGGGGTGTCCAAGTGGATTCTTTGGAGAAAACCTTCAGAACAGAAACAGAAGAGTGAGTTAGACTTCCAATAGAAAGCCTAAAACTTAGACAAGCCAACACTCCATAAGCAAGGAGAAAAACAGATCAAACAAATAAACAAACGACGAAGGCATCTGAAGGAGGCAAGCAAAGCAAGCCTTCAACACAGTGAAGAGGCATTTGGGATTCACATTGGAAAACAGGCAAAGAGAAACCCACATGCCAGGGACTTGACAAAGGGACAACATGGGAAAGGTACAGGATAATTCCATACCAAGCTCTACCAACCCTGTGGAAGAGTCCTACAGTGGGAATCCCCTGGGGATGGCCCAGGACACAGATATTAGAAGTACAATTGTGAACATACTTAAAGAAGTCCAAGACTATAAACAGCAAGTCAGAGAATTAAGAAAAGAGAATGAAAAACTCAAGAAGGACCTAGAGAAAGAGAATGACAAACTCTGGAAGGAAGTGGAAACGCTGAAAAGATCCCATGTTGAAATAGAAAAGGAAACCAAACAGCAAAGCAAAGAGCTACAGGAAGAGGTTGAGAAGCTCCAAAAGGAAGTGGAAATACTAAAGAAATCACAAGATGAAATGAAAAAGGAAATCAAACACTCATCCAATCAAGAGGAAAAGAACTGAAAAAGTCTCAGAAGTAGAATGGAGGAAGCAGAACAAAGAATATCAGACCTGGAAGATAACACAGAACTAAAAACATCAAGTAAAGATTATGAAAAATTTTAAATACACAAAAGTGGAACAACCAGGAATTATGGGACACTATGAAAAGATCAGACCTCTGCATCATAAGGATAGAGGAAGGAGAAGAATCCCAAGAGAATGGTATTGATCAGATCTTCAACAGAATAATAGATGAAAATCTCGCCAAAATAAAAAAAAAAGGGAAACCAATACAAATATAAGAAACACACAGAATTCCAAACAGACAAGATCAGAAAAAAAAACTCTCCACACCATATCATAGTTAAAATGCTAGATGCCCAAAACAAAGACAAAATTCTGAAAGCTACAAGAGAAAAACAACAAATTACATATAAGGGGAAGCCTATCGAATTACAACTGACTTCTCAGTGCAAATATGAAAGCAAGAAGAACATGGACCAAAGTATTCCCAGTGTGAAAGGACTATAGATGTCAACCCAGGTTACTATACCCAGCAAAAATGTAGATTATAGTTGAAGGAGAAAGAAAAATCTTCTATGAAATAAACAAGATGATAAAATGCATGTCCGAAAATCCAACCCTTCATAGAATGCTTGAAGCAATTCAAAGGACAGAAGAAAGGAACAACTAACTCCAGGCACCTAGAAAGAGAAATTAATAAAAGCATATCTGCAGAAGTAGAAATCTAGACCAAAAATGCAAATGGATAATAAGTTGAAAGGAAGCAACACACATCTTTTAGTTACAACCTTAAATATTAATGGACTAGGGGCTGGAGAGATGGCCTAGCAGTTAAGAGTGCTGACCGCTCTTGCAGAGGACCCGGGTTTGACCCCCAGTACCCACATGGCGGCAGAAAACCGTCTGAAACTCCAATTCCAGGAGAACTCCAGTTCCAGGGGAATCCGACACCCTCTTCTGACTTCCGCGGCATTGCACAACAAGGGTGCACAGACCTGCATGCAGACAGTACATTCATACACATAGAGAAAAATAAATAAAAATTAAAAAAAAACTTAATGGACTAGACTCCCTAATCAAAAGACACAGACTGGGAGATTGGATTAGGAAACAGAACCCATCTAAATGCTGTCTACAAGAAACGCATCTTGTGTGGTGGCGCATGCCTTTAGTCCCAGTACTCGGGAGGCAGAGGCAGGCGGATCTCTGTGAGTTCAAGGCCAGCCTGGTCTACAGAGCGAGCAACAGGACAGCTGGGATTAAAGAGAGACCCTGTCTCAAAAAGACAAAAAGTAAAAAATAAAAGAAACACATCTTACCTTCAAGGATAGGCACCACCTTAAAGTGAAAGGATGGAAAAAAATATTCCAAGCAAATGGTACCAAAAAGAAAGCAGGTGTTACTATTTTACTATCAGACAAAATAGACTTCAAAGTAAAAGAAATCAGAAGAGACAAAGAAGGCCAAAGAAGATTTCACAATCATTAATATATATGCACCAAACTCTGCTGCACCAAACTTTGTAAAGACAATTTTCGGACCACAAGACACAGATTAACCCCAGTACACTCATAATAGGGGATTTCAATACCCCACTGAGCCCTTTGGACAGGTCAACAGAACAAAAAATAAACAGAGAGACATCTGAGCTGAATGATATGATACACCAAACGGACCTCACAGACATCTACCGAATATTCCACCCTAATACCAGAGGGTACACTTTATACTCAGCACCCCACAGAACTTTCTCCAAAATCGACCATGTACTGGGACACAGAAGAAACCTCCACAAATACAAAAAGATTGAAATAATTTCATGCATTCTATCAGACCACAGTTCAATAAAGCTCAACATCAACACCAGGATAAGCCCTACTATCTACAAGAACACATGGAGACTAAACAATACTCTCCTGATTATAATGAATGGGTCAAGGAAGAAATAAAGAAAGAAATAAAAGCATTCCTGGAACTGAATGACAATGATAATACAACACAACAAAACCTATGGGATACTGTAAAAGCAGTCCTAAGAAGTAAGTTTATAGCCCTGGGTGCCTACATCAGAAAAACAGAAAGAGCACAAGTGAACAATCTAACGCTGCAGCTAAAAACACTTGAGAGACAACAACAAATGAACCCTAAACGCAACAGACAGGAAGAAATAACAAAAATCAGAGCACAAAATCAATGAAATAGAAACAGAGAAAACCATACAAAAAAAATCAATCCAAAAGTTGGTTCTTTGAGAGAATAAACAAGATAGACAGACCTCTAGCCCAGTTAACCAAAAGAAGGAAGGAACAACTCCAAATCAACAGAATCTGTGATGAAAGGGGAAATATCACAACAGACAATTAAAAGATCCAGAACGGTGCAGGTAAATGGATGGAGCTAGAAGATACCAGGCTAAGTGAAGTAACACAGTCCCAGAAAAACAAACAACAAATGGTATCCCTCATCTGTGGATGCTGGCACCAATTACCTAATTGTATGGCAAACTGAGCAATGTTAATGTGATCTGAAAACAACTGTGCTCTTATATTGTGAATCCCATAAAAAAATAAATAAAAATTTTAAACAAATAGTTAACAGTAGGTAGGAGATCAGGTATCAGATTTTAAGACTGGTCTCTGTGAATTCAGATTTCAGGACAGTTCTCCTCATTTTCTATTAAGAACAGCTTATTGACCATAGAATTTTTGGTGCATGCTAGGCAGAGGTTCTACCTATGAATAACTCCAAGGCATGAAGGCACTAGGCTCTAAAGAGCTTCTATGTGTTGTGTATCTGAACTCACTACAGGAGTGACTAATCACACCATGTGTGACCACTAGGAAAACACCCTTGAAAGGTCACACATGGTTCACGTGGTTTACCGTAGACCTTGCCTAATGCATGTTCTCCCCAACATTGCAAAACAAGCACACAAAATAGAGAAACTATAACTTTTAGTTGGGCATGGTAGCATTCATTTCTGACCCCAACTCTCAGAAGGCAGAGGCAGGAAGATGACTTCATGGCCAGCCTGGGCTACAGAATGAAACCCTGTTTCTCAAAAGTCTGTCTAACCTAAACAGTTTGTGTCCTTGTATAATATTCTAACATTTGCCTTTGTTTTGATTCACTTAGTTTCCAGGAATATTTACTACTTGGTCTCTATATTTACTCATGTGTTACTCAGACACTAAAATGCATTCTATGTTCAAAAAAAAGAACTTGGGAGTTCCCAAAGTTGCTTTCTTGAGATGATGTATCCATTTGTGTGGTCTTTGTGGGTCCCATCATAGCTTATCATGGCCAAGGCCAGAAATTACAAAAAGCAATGGCACACCCATCCACCCCATCTTCAGATGCTTGCAAACAGATCTGTGAGTGAGCTAGTGTGTATGTGCATAGAGGGCTATACTGCTGGCTTTGGTCAGTACATGAACCTCAGATTCAATGATCCAGAACAGATTCATTCTAAAACAAGGTCAAGAAATAATTGGGTCGAATCATCTAAATAAAAGGAGATATTACTCTTCTAAAAAGTGCTCCCAACTAGAAATGCTCAAGGACCGGAGAAACTGGGAAGGCAACAAAGTTTTTTCTTTAAGGTGTCTTCTGCTGGAAGTATAATTCTGAAACATTTATTCATATTGTTTTGGTGACCCTTGTGTTATTAGGTGACAGCAAATGCTATGAGATTATTTTCTTAAAATTTAAAAAGAGACAACTAAGGAAGAAACTACAAATTTGATGAAGTTCTTAGGATTTTATGTACATGTAAATAAATGGCAATTCTATGATCAACGTGATTTCAAAAAAGCACAAGTGGCAGGCAGATCTTTGTGAGTTCAAGGCCAGCCTGGTCTACAGAAAGAATTCCAGGATAGCTGGGGCTACAGGGAGACCCTGTCCCAAAAAAGACCAAAAAAAAAAGCACAAAAGTTTTGAATTTTAGTTTAATTTTCCTTCACCAAGAAGCCTCCTGAATGTAAAAGTGAGCCACCTTAAACTCTTTTGATGCCTTCTTCTAGCGCTTAACCTATCACTTATTGTATGAAGGAAGATAAATGCTAGAAGCCTGGGTAGAGTCATTCTACAAGAGAAAGAGATGGAATAGGGAAGTCAAGTCATGCCTATTTGTAGACCACATGATCCTGTACTTAAAAACCACAGGGATTGGAGCATGGCTCAATAGTTAAAAGTACTGGCTACTTCATTAATCCAGTTGTCTTTGGCTTAATTGGCTTTTGTGGCTGTGGGGGCAGAGTTATCCTCCCAACCCAACATAGGGTTGTGTGAGTCTTAAGATCTGAAATCTCCTGAGACCAGCTGAGGCGCAGGTACCGGGGCACAGGCTAAAGAGGCACCCCCCACCCCCACTGCCAACTGGGATTACGAAGGCGTCTGAAGGAGGCATTTAGGACTCACATTGTAATACAGGCAAAGAGAAGCCCACATGCCAGGAACACGAAGAAGAGACAACACGAGAAAGGGGCAGGATAATTCTGCAACAAGCTCTACCAACCCTATGGAAGATTCCTACAGTGGGATCCCCTGGGGATGGCCCAGGACACAGATATCAGAAACACAATTGGGAACATATTTAAAGAGCTACGATTATAAAGAGCAAATCAGCCGGGCGTGGTGGCGCACGCCTTTAATCCTAGCACTTGGGAGGCAGAGGCAGGCGGATCTTTGTGAGTTCAAGGCCAGCCTGGTCTACAAGGTGAGTTCCAGGACAGCTGGGGCTACAGGGAGACCCTGTCTCAAAAAGACCAAAAATAATAATAATAATAATAATAATAATAATAAAATAAAATAAATAAAAAAAGAGCAAATCAAAGAAATAAGAAAAGAGAATGAAGAACTCAAGAAGGACCTAGAGAGAAGAGAATAACAAACTCCAGAAGGAAGCAGAAACACTGAAAAGATCCCATACTGAAAAAGATACCAATATTCCAAGCAAATGGTACCAAAAAGAAATGATGCTTAAAGTTGAACAGCTCGTGATGACTGATCCTGATCCCTTTTGGTGTAGGATATTTCAAGACAGCCTAATGTAAAAAATGGTGGCGTGGCTGTTTATGGTGGAATATTATTACAGATAATGCTAACAGATTGAAAAAGAGCAGATGGAGCAGAAAGACATGAAAAAATGTGTCAATTTGGCTCTGATATAAACGGTGCACAGGAAAGACTTATAGGAGGGTGCCGGCCCAAGGCAGTGATAGAGAGAGTTGGAATCTCCTGACAAACATGCACCAAGATTAGGGAATCTCCCAAGATTAAAGGGTGGGGCCAAGGCACCCGTTGCCACCGCGAGTAGTGTTCCCGGACCTCTTGAAAAACTCGTGACTTAGGCACAAATTTAAAATGAGTGTGTGGCCAAAGGCTTGTGAAGGATGAGTCTTTCCTTTTTGGTATAAGTGAGTTGTAAGAGTGATTAAAGAGAAGGGCCTCGAGGACTTTTACAAGTAATACAGAAAAAGAATCCCGAGTACCTTCAGGCGAAGAGACACAACCCAACATGTGCTAATCCCATCTCAAGCGAATACGAGCCAGTGGCGAGTAGAGAAGAGTAGCAAATGTGGTTGAAATGTGCCAGGGTCTGGCCCGAACTTTCAGCCAGATATCGTAATTTCATTCACGTGGTGCTTGGCCTCTCCTCAGAGGCTTGAAGTTTGCAAGAGTGAAGGGGCCTTCGACCTCCAGCTCTTCCATCCACTCGTGATGTACCGCAGAGTGAGCCAAAAAATAGAGGGCCAGGAAGGAGTAGGAGGCAGGTGGTGTCCCTAGAAGGTAAAGGAAGCCGTGATAGTGCCACTGCTGTGAAGCTCTGTGAGTATAAGAACCTGAGTTGGCAGCGGAGACCCCAAGAAGACTTTCTACATGCCAGACCTGTGAGATGTTTGCCAGGGAGTGCTGCATACAGGGAGTTGTATCAGCCTAAGAAAGAGAGGTACGTTGAAGCTGGAAGAGCTGAGCCGTGTAAGCCCTTTGGATCTCAAGTCCCAGAAGTTTCCCATGGTGGAGCTACATGGAAGCTTGGCGTTTGGCCCTCGCCTTGGCCTTATCGGCTTGTAATATTGTCCAGTCCCATTAATCCTCAACTATGCCATCAATTTCCTCCCTTTTGGAATGGGAAGTGTATTCAGTTCCACTATAATTTGGGAGTATGTAATTTTTCTTCTGATTTTACAGGAGAGCTCCTACCTCAGTAGTAAGAGAATCTCGGCACTCGAGAGTCTTCAGAAGAGGACTGGACTGTGGGAGTTTGAATGACATTGAACTTGTAAAGGACTGTGGGACTTTTCTACAGGTTGGACTAAATGCAGCCCTATATTGCGTATTTTTCATGGTCAGGAGCCTATGGGGGCCAGCGCGTGAGTGGAACGCCCTGTTGTGTGCAGCAAAGTTATGGATACCCTCCAGTGAGGTCCCCCATAGGGCATTCTGAGCTGCCCTGATGATACAAGAACAAATTTGTCTCCAGTTGGTGGTGCTGTTCTGGAGGTGGTTTCCCCCCTTTAGGTGTGGGCCATCCCGCTTTGCGGGAAGTAGGTTGGTTCAACTGGTGGGGTGCGGGGCGGCGTAGTGAGGGTGCTTGTTAACCCAAAGCGCGTCCCGATAGACGTGGAAACTGACGAAGTTGCTTTCTTACTTGACAGGTTCCAATGTCTCTTCTGCGACGATGTGGACCCATCTCTTTGCTGCTCCGGATCCGGCCACCACGCCTCACGCCACAATGGACTCTAACTCCCTTGAACCGCCCAATCCCTGTAGCAGCGTTTCAAATACATGACTTCTTCCCCCTCTTTTATTGAAGTGTCACTTGGTCTGGTGTCTGTATTGCACAGCACATACCCTGAGAGACATGAATATCACAGGGCCATAGCTGGGGCATTACAGGTGCCCTTAACGCCTCCAGAGTCCGTCCCTAGAACCAAACTAGAGCCAAAAATTGAAAGGGGAATATCACAACAGACATTAAAAGATCCAGAACGGTGCGGAATGGATGAGGCTAGAAGATACCAGGCTAAGTGAAGTAACACAGTCCCAAAAAAACAAAACAACAAATGGTATCCTTCCTCATCTGTGGATGCGGGCCAATTACCTAAATTGTATGGCAAACGGAGTAGTGTTAATGTGATCTGAAAACAACTGTGCTCTTATATGTGAATCCCATTAAAAAAATAAATAAAAATTTGAAACAAATAGTTAACAGTAGTAGGAGATCAGGTAATCAGATTTTAACTGTCTCTGTGAATTCAGATTTCAGGACAGTTCTCCTCATTTTCTATTAAGAACAGCTTATTGACCATAGAATTTTTGGTGCATGCTAGGCAGAGGTTCTACCTATGAATAACTCCAAGGCATGAAGGCCAGTTTTTTTTTTGTTTTTGTTTTTTTTTTTTGTTTTGTTTTTTTGTTTCTAGGCTTCTAAAGAGCTCTATGTGTTGTGTATCATGAACTCACTACAGGAGTGACTAATCACACCATGTGTGACCACTAGGAAAACACCCTTGAAAGGTCACACATGGTTCACGTGGTGTTTACGTAGACCTTGCTAATGCATTTTTCTTCCCCAACATTGGCAAACAAGCACACAAAATAAAGGAAACTAGAACTTTTAGCTGGGCATGGTAGCAGTCATTTCTGACCCCAACTCAAGAAGGCAGAGGCAGGAAATGACTTCATGGCCAGCCTGGGCTACGATGAAACCCTGTTTCTCAAAAGTCTGTCTAACCTAAACAGTTTGTGTCCTTGTATAATATTCTAACATTTGCCTTTGTTTTGATTCACTTAGTTTCCAGGAATATTTACTACTTGGTCTCTATATTTACTCATGTGTTACTCAGACCTAAAGGCATTCTATGTTTCAAAAAAAAGAACTGGGGAGTTCCAAAGTTGCTTTCTTGAGATGATGTATCCATTTGTGTGGTCTTTGTGGGTCCCATCATAGCTTATCATGGCCAAGGCCAGAAATTACAGAAAGCAATGGCACACCCATCCACCCCATCTTCAGATGCTTGCAAACAGATCTGTGAGTGAGCTAGTGTGTATGTGCATAGAGGGCTATACTGCTGGCTTTGGTCAGTACATGAACCTCAGATTCAATGATCCAGAACAGATTCATTCTAAAACAAGGTCAAGAAATAATTGGGTCGAATCATCTAAATAAAAGGAGATATTACTCTTCTAAAAAGTGCTCCCAACTAGAAATGCTCAAGGACCGGAGAAAGTGGGAAGGCAACAAAGTTTTTTCTTTAAGGTGTCTTCTGCTGGAAGTATAATTCTGAAACATTTATTCATATTGTTTTGGTGACCCTTGTGTTATTAGGTGACAGCAAATGCTATGAGATTATTTTCCCCCCACTTTTTTTTAAAAAAAAATTTTTTTTTTTTTGTAAAAAGAGACAACAAGGAAGAAACTACAAATTTGATGAAGTTCTTAGGATTTTATGTACATGTAAATAAATGGCAATTCTATGATCAACGTGATTTCAAAAAAGCACAAGTGGCAAGGCAGATACATTGTGAGGTTCAGGCCAGCCTGTTCTACAAAAGAAATTCCGAGATAGCTGGGCTACAGGGAGACCCAGGCACCCAAAAAAGACCAAAAAAAAAAAAAAAAAAAAAAAAGCACAAAAGTTTTGAATTTTAGTGAGGGGGGGAGGGGGGGGGGAGGGGGGGGGTTAATTTCCATTCATCCAAGAAGCCTCCTGAATGTAAAAGTGAGCCACCTTAAACTCTTTTGATGCCTTCTTCTAGCGCTTAACCTATCACTTATTGTATGAAGGAAGATAAATGCTAGAAGCCATCTGTGTGGTGGTTTGATGAGTGTCCCCCATAGGCACTAGGTATTCGACATTTGTCGCCAGTTGGTGGTGCTGTTGCTGAGGTCTTAGAAGTGTGGCCATGCTGGGGGAAGTGTGTCACTGGGGGCGGGGCTTAGTGAGCTTAACAAACCTCGTGCTCTACAGTTTGTCTCTCTCTGTTTCCTGGGCTCTTTGCGAGATGTGACCCCTCTGTTTGCTGGCTCCGGATCCGGCCACCACACCTCCACCCACAATGGACTCTAATTCCCTGGAAGTGACAATCGTAAGCTCAAATAAACTTCCTTTTATAAGTGGGGTCCTGGGTCTGGTGTTGTATCACAGCAACAGAAAAGACTAATACAGTTATTGGTACCAGAAGAGTGGGCTGTTGCTGTGAAGAACTGACCATGTGGGTAATGTTGGAGAAGTGTGGAAGACTTTTGAACTTTGGCTTGGAAAGGCTGTTGACTATTGCAAGCAGAGCTTAAAAGGGCCAGTCTATGGAGGCCTGGAAGAAAGCATGGCTGCAAAGATGTGGTTCCAGGGGAAATAAAGTCTTAGGCAGCAACCGGGATAGTTTGAATAAGAGTCTGGCGCAGTTTGCCCAAGCCCAGATGCTTGCCTAATGCTAAGTTGAAACGGTGGACGGATGTCTTTGGCGGAGATATTTCAAGACAGCCTAATGTAGAAATGGTGGCGTGGCTTTTAATGGGGAAAAAAAATATTATACAGATTACAGTGAAAAACAGCAAATAGGGCAGAAGGAAAAGCAAATGTACAGTTTGGATCTGAAAATTGCATGAGGAAGATTAAAGGTGGGGCAAGGCATGTGAAGGAGAGATTGGATTTTGAAAAACGCACTAGGAAGATTAAAGGTGGGGCCAAGGCATGTGAAGGAGAGGTTGGATCTGAAAACTGCACTAGGAAGGATAAAAGTGTGGCCAAGGCATGTGAAGAGAGTTTCCTGTTGATAAGAGTTTAAAGTGATTAAGGAAGGGCCCTCGAGATTACAAGTAAACAAAAGAATCAGTACCTGCAGGGAAAGACCACACCCAGCTATCCTCCACAAAGTCCAGGGCAGAGAAAGTAGCAAATGTGGTTGAAGTAGGCCAGGGTGCCGGTCCCGAACTTGCAGCCAGATTCGGCAATTTCCAGTCACGTGGTGCTGGCTGTAGAGACATGAAGTTTTGCAAGAGTGAAGGGGTCATCAGCTCTTCCTCCACGGTTTCAGAGAGCCAAAGAGGCCAGGAAGAGGACAGCAGGGGTGTCCCTGAATAGAGAAGGCCCTGATAGGCCACTACGTGAAGCTGTGAATGTGAAGCGTGGTTGCCAGCGGAGACCCCAAGAAGACGTTTCGAGATGCCAGACCTGGGAGATATTTGTCAAGGAGAGATGCATACAGGGAAGTGGTACCAGCGTTAAGAAAGAGATGTATGTTTGCAAGCAAAGCTGGTGAAAAGCTGAGCCGTGTAAGCCCGTTGGAAGTCAAGCCCAGAAGTCCCATGTGGAGCTACAGGACTTGGCGTTTGCCTGCTGGTTTCGGTCTTGTTTTGGTCCATATTTCCGTCGCGATGCCTCTATTCCTCCCTTTTGGAGGAATGTTGGATTCGGTTCCACGGTTACATTGGGAGTATTAAATTTGCCTTTTGATTTTACAGGAGCTAACAGTTTAAGAGATTGGCCGAGTCTCAGAAGAGACTTTGGACTGTGGACTGTTGAATGACATTGAAACTGGTAAAGACGTGGGGACTTTTAAGTTGGACTAAATGCGTTTTGCATTTTATATGTCAGGAGCCTATGGGGGCCAGGGAGTGGAATGTGGTGGTTGAATGAGTGTCCCCATAGTCTCTAGGTATTACAGACTTTGTCTCCAGTTGTGGTGCGTGTTTCTGGAGGTCTTAGAAGGTGTGGCCATGCTGGGGGAGGTGTGTCACTGGGGGCAGGCTAAGTGAGCTTAACAAGCCTCGTGCTCTACAGTTTGCTGCTCTCTGCTTACTGTGCGCTTTGCGAGATGTGAACCTCTGTTTGCTGCTCCGTATCCGGCCACCACGCCTCCCGCCACATGGACTAATTCCCTGGAACCGCCATCGGGAAGCTCAAAATAAACTGTTCCTTTTATGAGTTCCTTTTGTCATGGTGTTGTATCACAGCAAAGAATTCCAGATAGCTGGGGCTACAGGGAAGACCCTGTCCCAAAAAAGACGCAAAAAAGAAAAAAAAAGCCCAAAAGTTTTGAATTTTAGTTTAATTTTCCTTCACCAAGAAGCCTCCTGAATGTAAAAGTGAGCCACCTTAAACTCTTTTGATGCCTTCTTCTAGCACTTAACCTATCACCTATTGTATGAAGGAAGATAAATGCTAGAAGCCTGGGTAGAGTCATTCTACAAGAGAAAGAGATGGAATAGGGAAGTCAAGTCATGCCTATTTGTAGACCACATGATCCTGTACTTAAAAACCACAGGGATTGGAGCATGGCTCAATAGTTAAAAGCAACGGCTACGGTCATTAATCCGTTGTCCTGGCTTAATTGTTTTTGTGGCTGTGGGGGGCAGAGTTATCCTCCCAACCCAACATAGGGTTGTGTGAGTCTTAAGATCTGAAATCTCCTAAGACCAGCAGAAGTGCAGGTACCAGGGCATAACAGGCTTAAGAGGCACCCCCCACCCCACTGCCAACTGGGATTAGGAAGGCGTCTGAAGGAGGCATTTAGGACTCACATTGTAATACAAGCAAAGAGAAGCCCACATACCAGGGAACCCAAGAAGAGACAACACTGGGGGAAAAGGGCAGGATGATTCTGCAACAAGCTTTTACCAACCCTATGGAAGATGCCTACAGTGGGATACCCTGGGATGGCCCAGGACACAGATTCAGAAACCAATTGGGAACATATGTAAAGAGCTAAAATATTATAAAGAGCAAATCAGCCGGGCGTGGTGCGGCACGCATTGAATCTAGCACTTGGAGGCAGAAGGCAGGCGGATCTTGTGAGTTCAAGGCCACCTGGTCTAAAGTGAGTTCAGGACAGCTGGGGCTACAGGAACCCTGTCTCAAAAGAACCAAAAATAATATAATATATAATAAGAAATATAAAATAAAATAAATAAAAAAAGAGCAAAATCAAAGAACGAAGAAAAGAGAAGAAGAACTCAAGAAGGACCAAGAGAGAAGAGAAATTTAACAAACTCCAGAAGGAAGCAGAAAACACTGAAAAGGATCCCATACTGAAAAAGATACCAATATTCCAAGCAAATGGTAACCAAAAGAAAGCAGGTGTGGCGATGTTTTTTTTTTGTCTTTTATGGACAGGGCTCTCTGTAGCCCCAGCTGCCTGGAAACTTGCTCTGTAGACCAGCTGGACTTGAACTCACAAAGATCCACCTGCCTCTGCCCTCCCAGGTGCTAGGTTTGAAGGCATGCACCACCACGCCCAGTGATTATTTTATATGTGTATGCAGGTACTGTCTGCATACAGGTCTGTGCACCCATGTCCTGCAATGGCCCATGGAGGTCAGAAGAGGGGCATCGATTCCCTGGGACTGGAGCAAAGGACGGTTCTCAGACGCCATGTGGGTGCGAGGGATCGAAACCCAGGTCCCTCTGCAAGAGAAGTACGACGCCTCTTACTGCCTGGCCATCTTCTCAGCACCATTTTCTATTTAATAGAGAAAAAATAACTTCAAGTAAAGAATATCAGAAGAGACAAGAAGGCCATTACATTTTTCAAAGGAACAGGACCAAGAGATTTCAACAATCTTAAATAGCAATATGTACAAAGTGTGCCTGCACCAAACTTTATAAGACAATTCTCCAGGACCACAAGTCACACGCTAACCCCAGTAACTCACAGTAGGGACTTCAATACCCCACTGAGTCCTTGGATAGGTCAACAGGACAAAGAATAAACAGAGAGACATCTGACTGAACGATATGATACACCAATGGACCGCATCGACCCTATCTATACCGACACTAATACCAGAGAATACCGTTTCTACTCAGCACCTGACGGAATTCTCCAAATCGACCACATACTGGGAACCAGAAGAAACTCCACAAATACAAAAAAGACTGAAATAATTTTCTATGGCATCTATCAGACCACGTTCAATAAAGCTCAACATAAAACCAGATAAGCCCTAATACTGCAGCTAAAAACACATGGAGACTAACAACAACACTCTTGAATAAGGAATGGGTCAAGGAAATATAAAGAAATAAAAGCATCCTTGAATGATGACAAGACAACACAACGAAACTATGGGATACCTTAAAAGCAGTCCTAAGGAGGGAAATTTATAGCCCTGGGGTTTGCCTACATTAGAAGAACAGAAAGAGTACAAGTGATGATCTAACACTGCAGCTAAAAGCACTCGAGAGGAAACAACAGATGAAGCCCTACACTCAACACACAGGAAGAAGTAACAAAATCAGAGCAAATCAATGAAACAAAAACAAAAGAAAACAATACCCACACCACACACACCACCACACACACAATCAATGGAATCCAAAAGTTGGTTCTTTGAAAGAGTAAACAAGATAGACCTCTACCCAGTTAACAAAGAAAAGGAACAACGCCAAATAATTACAATCCATGATGAAAAGGGAAATATCACAACAGACAAGGAAAAAGATCCAGAAAATCTATGGTAATACTTCAAACACCTATACTCTATCCAAGTTTGTAAACTAGAAGAAAGGGAATGAATATCTAAATACGAATCACCAAAGCTCACCAAGAAGAGATTGACAGCTTAACAGACTCGGAGATAACATATGAGAAATTTGAATATGTAATAAAAAACATCCCAACTAAAAAAAAAAAACCCCAGGCCCAGACGGCTCCAACGGCAGAATGCTATAAAACATTTCAAAAAGCCTACAACCATTATTACTGAAAATGGTTAGAAGGATCAGAGGGAATGCCCCCAAATTCCTTCTATGAAGCCAGCATCAACTCTATTACCAAAACGCAGGCAAAGATGCAACTAAAAGGAGAATTATAGACCCATCTCCCTAATGAACACAGATGCCAAAATTCTAAACAGGATACTGGCAATCGCATACATACCCACATCAAGAAGATCATCCATCATGACCAAATTGGATTCATACCAGAGAGCGGGGGGGGGGGGGGGGGGGGGGGGGAGGGGAAGGAGAGGGGGGGGAAAGGGGAAAAAAGGGGGGGATGTTCAAACATACAAAATTCAATAAACATCATCAAACAATAAACGGAATCAAAGACAAAAACCACACCATCAATTCAATTGATGTTGAAAAAGCCTTCGACAAAATCCAGCATCCCTTCAGGCTTAAAGTCCTAGAAGGAATTGGATGGGAGGGCTCAGTCCTCAATGGAATCAAAGCCATATACAGGAAACCCACAGCAATATCATCCTAAATGGGAAATGACAGAAACATTTCCTTTAAAGGTAGGAACTAGGCAAGGCTGCCCCCTGTCACCACTCCCTGCAATATACTGCTTGAAACACTTGCTAGAGCAATAAGCAAGAACAGGAATTAAAGGAGTACTTAATTGGAAAAGAGGAAGTCAAGCTATCCCTATTTACAGATGATGTAATGATATGCTTACTTTAAGAGTAACTAAAAACTCCACCAAAAACTCCTAGAAAGCAGCTTTCAGCAAAGTGGGGCAGGAGGCAAAATTAATCGAAAAAAAAAAATCATAGGCCTTTCTTTACACCACAACAAGCAACTGGAGAAAGAATTCAAGAGACCTTCCCACTCAACATAGCCTCAAAACAATTAAAATACCTAGGAACAACTAAACAAAGACACCAAAGATCTCTAACAACAAAAAATTTTAAACCTTTAAAAACGAAATTGAAAGAGACATCAGAAATGGAAAAACCTCCAGGATCATGGACTGGGAAAATTAAAATTGTAAAAATGCATTACTAGCTGGGCGTGGTGGCGGCACTCGGGATCCTAGCACTTGGGAGGCAGAGACAGGTGGAATCTTTGTGAGTTCAAGGCCACCTGGTCTACAGAAGTGAGTTCCAGGACGCTGGTGCACAGGGAGACCCTGTCCTCAAAAAAGACAAAAAAAAAAAAAAAAAAAAAAGTCCCGTCTACCCAAACTCTTGATAGATTTAATTGCAATCCCAATCGAAATCCCCAAGAGTTTCTTCACAGGCTTGGAAAAATGTTCTTAAATTCATTTGGAAAACAAAAGAACCCCAATAGCAAAACACCTCTGAGCAAAAAGAGCTAAACAGGGGGGAGCTCTATACCAGACTTCAAACATACTACGGGCTATAGTCATAAAAACAGCCTGTACTGGCACCAAACAGACCTGTTTGACCAATGGAAAAAAACTGAAGATCCAACCTGAGCACATAAAAAAATTTCAGCCATCTCATATTTGCAAGGGGGCCAAGAAGACAAATGAGAAAGACAGCATCTCAACAATGGTGTTGGTGCAAACTGATCACCATTGTAGAAGAATGAAATTAAACCCTACCTCTCGCCCTGTACAAAGTCACCCAGATGGATCAAAGACCTCAGCGCTGAACACCCCAAACTCGAAGGCGATAGAAAAAAAGTTGGCATGCAGTCTACAAGACATAGGGCGTGGAAAAGACTTCCTAAATCAGACAGCAGCTGCGTAAGAATTAAGGTTCGACCAATTGACAAATGGGACCTCATTAAACTCAAAAGGCTTCTGTACAACAAAGAAACAATCGGGCTGGGAGAGATAGCCTAGCGGTGTAAGAGCACCGAATGCCTCTTGCAGAGGACCCGCGGGTTCGGATCCCCAGCACCCACATGGCAGCGAGAACTGTCTTAACTCCAGTTCCCAGGGAACCCAGTTCCAGGGGAGTCCGGACACCCTCCTTCTGACTCGCCGCTTGCCACGACATGGTGCCAAACCTACATGCAGACGTACATTTCATACACATACAAAGATAAGTGGAATTAAAAAAAAAAAAAAAAAAAAAAAAAAGAAACAATCAAGGAAGTAGAAGAGCAAATCCCACACAGTGGGAGGAAACCTTCACACAGAAGAACAATCTGACAAAGCATGAATTTCCAGAATACCCACAATAAAACTTCAAAAAAAAGAAGAAAAGGAAAACAAGACCACTCAATAGATGGACAAAGAGCCTTGAACAGAGACTTCAACGTGAGGAATAGAGATGGCTGGAAACACCTTAAGAAGTGTTCACATCACTAATCATAGGAAATGCAAATCAAAACCACTTTAAGATATAATCTTACTCCAGTACAGACTGTGACTAGGATCAAGAAAACAAATGAATCACCAAGGCTGGAGAGGGTGGTAGGGAAGAGGGGAACCCTCATCCACTGCTGGTGGGAATTAAACTCGTACAGCCACTATGGAAAGGCATGTGGCAGAACCCTTGGAAAGACTTTGGAATAACTTGTGCCACCGACCCAGCCATACACACTCCTGGGCATGTACCCTCAGGAACTCACCCCACACAGAGATATTTGCACGGCCCTGTTCATTTCAGCTCTCTTCCAATAGCAAAGAGCTGGAACCAACCCAATCCCTCAACTGAGTGGTGGTAGAGAAAATGGGTACATCTACCACAATGGAGTTCTATGCAGTGTAAAGAGAAACATCGAGCTATATGAGCTTTGCAAGAAATGGCTTCTGGAAACTCGCGGACACACGCGGAGTGTAGTAACACAGTCCAGAAAAAACAAAGGCAATGGTCCCTCATCTGTGGATGCTAGTGGCAATTACCTAGTTGGTAAGTATTTCTTGTGTAGGCCCGCTAGCTTTTGTCCAAAGCAGTTGGGTGTGTGCCATATTGGAAACAACAAACAACAACAACAGAAGGACTACATCAAGAATGCTGAAACAGTGAATTCTGCTCAAAACAGTCAACTTCCACATGGAGAATATTGTTTTTTTAAAGATAGAAAAAGTATGAAAAAAGCATGTTTGGCAGAATACATGACTCTGGTGGGTGGTGGGGAATGGGGGGCCATGGGGTCTAGATTTTGTATATATAGTAATATATAAATTATAAAAAAAGAAAAAAACGTACTGCTACTCTTGCAAAGGACCCTAATTCAGTTCCCAGCACCCTCATGGTAGCTAACAACTGTCTATAACTCTTGTAACAACCTCTTCTGGCCTCCATGGGCTCTGCATGCATGTAGTACACTTAACTACATGCATGCAAAAGACTCATACACATAAAATGAAAAATTTTAAATCCCTAGAGTCCATCTAACACCCCTTAATCCTGATATACATTTTCAGCAAAAGTAGCAGGAAACAAAAATCAGCATTTTCCATATACCAATAATAGACTTGGCAAGAAAGGGGAGAAATTCTCCATCAACAGTAGCTTTAAAAGAATAAATAAGGGAGCCAGGCGTGGTGGCGCATGCACTTGTAATCCTGCGCTCGGAGCGGCAGGGGAGGCGGATCTTTGTGAGTTGCAAGGCGCAGCCTGGTTCTCATGGAGTGAGTTCCAGGACAGCTGGGGCTACAGGGAGACCCTGTCTCGAGAAAGACCAATAACATAATAAATAATATAAATAAATAAATAACATAAATAAAGAATAAATAAATTAGGGCTGGAGAATATGGCTCAGCAAGTTAGGAGCCAATGTGCGCTAGCAACGGCCACATGGTGGCTGAACTCATGCCTTTAATCCTACAAAAAAATAAATAAAACATCAACTCTCATGCTGGAGAGCCAGTACAGCCATTAAAGGCTCAGAATCACATCCAAAAAGACAAAACAAAACAAAAACTAGGAATAGGCATAATTAATATTATGGAAAATGGCTATAATATCAAAAACAATGCAAGTTCCAGGCCAGCTGAGGCTACAGAGAGACCCCATCTGGAAGGGAGGGAAGAGAGAGAGAGAGAGAGAGAGAGAGAGAGAGAGAGAGAGAGAGAGAGAGAGAGAGAAAGAAAATAAATGATGGCAAGGATAAATAAAGAACTCTAATAGTTTAGCAATAAAGGCACCTGCTATCAAGCCTGACACTTGAGTTTGATTCCCAAGACCCAAATGGTAGACCGAGAAAACCAACTCCTGAAATTTGTGCTCTGACCTCCATGTGTGTGCATGCGGGCGTGCACATGGGCACATGTGCATGTGCACACACACACATTTTATACAGCCATAAGGGAGATGAAATATTGACATCTGCAGGAAAATAGATACAATTGGAAATCATTAAGTGAAATAAGTCAGACTCAGAAAACAAATACCACGTTTTCTCTCATGTGGGAACCTAAAGTTAAATTTGCGTGTGTGTTTAAGACACAATGACGATGAACAGGAAGGAAAAGATCTGTGAGAAAGAGAGGGTGAAGGAATACATGAAACAGGAAAGCAGAAAGGGGAACTGACTGGGAAAGGGAATCAACTAAAGCAGGGAGGCGAGAAGAAAGGTGGCTGGGGAGAAGGAGTGCATGAGAATACCGTGTTAGAATACCGTGTTAGAATACCGTGTTAGAATACCGTGTTAGAATACCGTGTCAGCAATAAAATCCAAGGTCCAACGACCCCATCAATAGCACACAAAGAACACATGGACAAAGTAAAACTCAAAAAGGCAGATTTTACTTTTGCAAACGGGTGACTGGCATGGTCAGTCAGATCCAGCAAGTACACACCAGATACAGGAGCTTGGTGAGCTTTTATCCCTAATGCAAGACAACTATGTCTTTTCCCCCTAGCTGGGGTCGGACCTCACTGTCTTTCCAGGTGGTCTAGTTTTAAAAATCTGTTGGAAGGGACAAGAGCTCTACCACCCCAGGCCACCAGGCTCAGGAATGCATCATGGCCTTTCCTTAAAGAGAAGTCTTACAGGGTGTGGTAGGATCATAGGGGCTAGAGAGATGGCCTAGTGGTTAAGAGCGCCGACTGCTCTAGCAGAGGACCCAGGTTCAATCCCCAGTACCCACATGGTGGCTGAGAACTGTCTTTAACTCCAGTTCCAGGGGAATCTGACACCCTCTTCTGACCTCCACGGCATTGCACGACACGGGTGCACAGACCTACATGCAGAAAGCACATTCATACACATAAAAGAACAAATAAAAAATTTTAAAAAAAGAATTTAGTACATTCATAGATATAAAATAAAAAATTTTTTAATAAAGAATTCCATTTCATGAACCAAGTTCCAAGTTTTTTAGAGACTTTGAAAGACTAGTCATTTAATGTTTCTAACAAATGTACAGACCATATGCATGACAAGAGCATGATGAAATTCATTGCTCTATAATCTAATCTAAAAAACTAATGAAAAAGAAACATTTTTCAATGACTCAATGGGTACAGGTACTTGCAATAAGCCTGACAACTCACTTGACCCATGGTGGAAGGAGAGAACCAAATCTCGTAAACTCAATCTCAATCCTCAATCTCTCTCTCTCTCTCTACAAAGCAGTTCTAACAATCGCTTTTTTTTTTATTTCTTTTTTTTTTTTCTAGAAGAGCTTTTTAAACACCTGGCTTTTCTTATGTGGATTTTAGGGATCAAACTCAGTTCCTCATGCTTGCATGGACTAAGCCATATTCCCAGCCCATGAGCTATGTTCTTAGGACAAGATTTATGCCTTCGAATTTATTGTTTAACTGCCTTAGAAGGAAATTTTGTGCCTTCAATTTTTATTGCTAAGTTCTAAGATAAGCCATTAGTAGTCAATGCAACTTTGTATCCATAAATAGAGAAGAATGGAGAACTTTATTGTTACCTGCTGGGGAATTAAGATAACAAAGATTTATTCAATGTCATCAACACGTGTGACCCATTATCAGGAGCTATAATGAATCTGAATCAGCTTAAACCAGAGCCTCAAGCCCATGGCGCTTTACCTCAGTCTTATTCTTCACCCCCGGGAGAAAAAGATACCACAGTCTCAGACTCATGTGCTTTTAAGTCCCTCATTGAAGACTGGGAGAAGTAGAGATGTTTTGGGACATGTTAAAGAAAGCAGTCCTGGGCTGGAGAGATGGCTCAGTGGTTAAGAACACCAAATGTTCTTGCAGAGGACCCAGGTTCAATTCCCAGCACCCACATGGTGGCTAAGAACCGTATCTTTAACTCCAGTTCCAGGGGAATCTGATGCCCTCTTCTGACCTCCAAGGCATTGCATGACACAGGTGCACCAACCTACATACAGACAGTACATTCATACACATAAAAAATAATAAATAAATAAATAAATAAATAAATAAATAAATAAATAAATAAATAAATAAATAAATAAATAAATAAATAAATAAAAGCAGGCATGGTGTTCCACACCTTTAATCCCAGCCCTTGGGAGGCAGACACAGGAGAGGCAGGAGGATTATGGGAGTTCATGGCATATTTTAACACAGCAACAGAAATAAACCTAGGATGCTAGTAGTCTGGGTGGATGGATATTAGGTATCTTTTTGCTAATTTCCTTAGATATGATGGTATAGTAGTTATATAAGAAAATCCTATGTTTTGAAAATACCTAATAATTTACATTTAGGAGGATGTCATGATATCTATAATTCATATAATTTCACAAAAATAATGCCCGTTAAATCCAAGTAAAGGCTACACTATTATTTCTCTACTTTCTGCATGTCTTGGGAATTTGCATATTAAAGTTTTATTGCACTAAATAATCATTTTAACTGTTCGGGACTTTGCAGAAATCCTTCCGATTCATTTTTAATGTGGTATGAGATAAATAACACAAAACATCATTTTAAACCTAAAGTTCAGTGACTTTTTTCATTATCATGCATTTACCATCACCATTTATTTCTACAACTTTCTCCTCCAACAATGAAATGTGTAGCCTTGGCAACACATACTATACATTCTCTAAGAATTTGGAATCAATCAAATGGCATGTTCTTCTGTGACTTTTGCTTCCTTTTCTGTCTCAATAATATTCCATGGCATGTACTTACTACATCCTATTCATGTACTAATTCATCAGCTGCTTCCACTTTTTCCAGATTGTGAACAAACATCCATTTGCAATCTATCTCCCAACTTTATGGGTATATGACAGAAGTGGAACTGCAGGATAACAAAGTGATTGTTTACTTTTTAAAAATATTTTATTATTATTTTTATGTGTATGAGTGTAATGCCTGCATGCAGGTAGGTGCACCCATGTCTTGCAATACCTGAGGAAGTCAGAAAAGGGCATTGGATCCCCTGGAACTGGGAGTTATGGAAAGTTGTTAGCAGCCATGTGGATGCTAGGACTTGAACCTGGGTTCTCTGCAGCTGGTGCTCTTAACTGCAGAGCCATCTCTCCAGCTCCTGGTTTGATTTTTTTAAATACTATACCATTTTCCATAGAGGCTGAACTGTTTGGGATTCATACCATCAATGCACAAAGGGTTCCTATGCCTTCCCATTGTTATCAATACTTGTTATTTGCTATTTTTGACATACCCGTCCTAAAAGGGTTTTAATTTGCATAGTGAAGTTAAGCATCTTCTTGCACTTTTTTTAATTTTTTTTGTCTTTTCGAGACAGGGTCTCCCTGTAGCCCCAGCTGTCTTGGAACTCACTCTGTAGACCAGGCTGGCCTTGAACTCACAAAGGCCTGCCTCTGCCTTCTAAGTGCTAGGATTAAAGGGTTGCGCCACCACACCCGGTTCTTCTTGCACTTTTTAACCATCTGTGTATCTTCTTTGGAGAAAGGTTTGTTCAGTTCTAAGTATATGGTGGTATCTCATTCTGAACCACTTCTGGTCCAGATTGTTGATCAATTTCAGAATCACAAAGCCATTTAAGATGTGCAAAGCTACATTTGTTATAATTATGCCTTTTAACAATCTTTTCTCTTTTTTCTTAATCTAATTAAATGTCTTTGTTGATCTTTTCAAGAGAAACCAACTCATAGGTTAATTTTCTCTTGGTAATTTTTGAGAACTTGAGCGACCTGGCTGGCAAACATTTACTATCTACATGGCTTTACAGCACAGTTACTCACTGAATGCTGGTCTAGTAACTGCAAAGTTTAAAAACTTTCCAAGCACCACAGTAAATATTAACTTCCCAGTTAAATCTGTGGCAATACTGAATAGCTCATCTACATAAAATTGCATTTAAAAATTTTAAGAACAACATTTGTGTTTAAGGTCAACATTCCTTTCAGAGAAAATTCCTTTCTAAATAACATTAATTCTGAAGATGGCCCAACAGTCTGATGCCAATTGTGCCAGTGCCAATTAACACTCATAAAAATCATGTCTAGGGGCTGGAGAGATGGCCTAGCAGTTAAGAGCACCGACTGCTCTTGCAGAGGACCAGGGTTCGATCCCCAGCACCCACACGGCGGCTGAAAACCGTCTGAAACTCCAATTCCAGAACACCAGTTCCAGGGGAATCCGACACCCTCTTCTGTCCTCCGCAGCATTGCACGACACGGATGCACAGACCTTCATGCAGACAGTACATTCATACGCATAGAGAAAAATTAAAAAATTAAAAAAAAAAAATCATGTCCAGGGGCTGGAGAGATGGCTCAGCAGTTAAGAGCACCGACTGCTCTTGCAGAGGACCAGGGTTCGATCCCCAGCACCCACATGGCGGCTGAAAACCGTCTGAAACTCCAATTCCAGAACTCCAGTTCCAGAGGAATCCGACACCCTCTTCTGTCCTCCGCGGCATTGCACGACACGGGTGCACAGACCTTCATGCAGACAGTACATTCATACACATAGAGAAAAATAAAAGAATTAAAAAAAAAAAATCATGTCCAGGGGCTGGAGAGATGGCTCAGCAGTTAAGAGCGCCGACTGCTCTTGCAGAGAGTTCAATCCCCAGCATCCACATGGCGGCTGAGAACCGTCTTTAACTCCAGTTCCAGGGGAATCCGACACCCTCCTCTGATCTCCGCAGCATTGCACAACATGGGTGCACAAACCTACATGCAGACAGTACATTCATATGCATAAAAAAATAAATAAATGCATACAAGCATCACCAACTGGACTACGGGAACCTTGGGTTGTTCAAAATTTGGACATAGATACTTGCAAAATGCACCAATTACCTAATTGTACAGCAAACTGAGTAACATCAATGTTATCTGAAAACAACTGTGTTATTATATTGTAGAATCCCTTAAAAATAAACAAATAATGAAAATAAATAAATAAAATTAAAAAAAATTATGTCCATAGTAAAGCCACCAGGTAAACTTATACTCCACTGATTTTCCGGCTACATTCCCAGGCCTCACTAGGTTTCAAAGACTGGACCAAGACCTAGAGAGATGGCTCAGCAATTAAGAGCACTAGCTGCTCTTGCAGAGCACTCAGTTCCCAGCACCCACATGACAGGTAAGACCACCAGTAACTCCAGTTTCAGGGGATCTGATGCTCTCTTCTGGCTTCCATGGGCACTGCATACACACGGTATACCTCCACATACACGGTGAACTGCACGCACACACGGTACACTGGATACACACGGTACACTACACACATGCAGTACACCTGCATACACACAGTACACTGCATACACATGGTACACTTGTGTACATGCAGACAAAACATTTGTACAATTTTTTTTTTCCAGTCTTTTTGAGACAGGGCCTCCCTGTAGCCCCAGCTGTCCTGGAACTCACTCTGTAGACCAGGCTGGCCTTGAACTCACAGAGATCCGCCTGCCTCTACCTCCCAAGTGCTGGGATTACAGTCGTGCACCACCACACCTGGCCATACACATAGTTTTTTTTTTAAACTGGACCGAAATATTCTACTACTTAAATTATAATTTTTTCCAATTTTTTAACTATTTAGTAGGTGCTAACTTCAGTTTATCACTCTCCATAAATGTATCATAATAAACACCCAAATACTATACTAAGCACTTACAGGAACAACTAAGTAAACAATTAGATATTTTAGGGCAGTAAATCTACTGATAGAAAATCACATTTTATTAAATAGTTCATTCTTCTGACAAATGTGACAATAGTAACCTAAATATATTAAGATACAATACAATTCCCTGTGGGATAGTGTTCTGAACTTACGTATACATGAACATTTCAGTAACTTCATAATCATTCCTTACTGTCCCATTTAGTATTTACTGTCAACATGACAAAACCAACAGCCACCAAAGAAGGAATCTTCTCAACTGAGGGACTTCCCAGATCAAACTGGCCTTTGGCATTGTCTGTGGAGCATGATCTTGATTGTTAACTGATATTCAAGGGCCCAACCCACTAAGGGAAATGCCACCTTTGGGCATTCTTATACAACTCCAGAGTTGTGTAAGAAAGCTGAGCACAGGGGGCTGGAGAGATAGCCTAGCGGTTAAGAGCACCGACGCTCTTGCAGAGGACCCGGGTTCGATCCCCAGCACCCACATGGCGGCTGAGAACCGTCTGTAACTCCAATTCCAGGAGAACTCCAGTTCCAGGGGAATCCGAGACCCTCTTCTGACCTCCGCGGCATTGCACGACACGGGTGCACAGACCTGCATGCAGACAATACATTCATACACATACAAAAATAAATAATAAAAAAAAAATTTTTTAAAAAAAAGAAAGCTGAGCACAGACCAGGAGAGCCTGTTCTTAAAGACTGTTCTTAGCCGCCATGTGGGTACTGGGAATCAAATACGGTCCTCTGCAAGAACAGTCCGTACTCTTAACCACTGAGCCATCTCTCCAACCCCTATAATTTGATTTTTCAACAAAGGAAACAAAAGTAACAATTTTTTGTGTGTGTATTTTGAGACAGGGTCTCTCTGTAGCCCCAGATGGCCTGGAACTCCCTTTGTAGACCAGGCTGCCCTTGAACTCAGAGATCTGCCTGCCTCTGCCTCCCGAGTGCTGGCATTAAAGGCATTAACTACCACGCCCAGCAACAAATTTTTAACTTTAAAAGCTTAACAAATTTCTTAGATATCACATTTGTTCCTAAGTCAGAACCCTCACATAAATTCTTCCTAGTATGTATTCAAATTGCCTCTCCCAAAGGAAACAATACTTCACTATTTCCACCAAATATCACCCATAATAAGTCAATTATATTTCTACTGAGATTTCCCCCTCAATGGATTTTATGGGTTTTTAATTTTCTTAAGTAAACATACAAGTAATGGGTTTCCTTACGCCATCTTCATACATATGCACCTTTACACTTTGTTCTAATTTATCCCTCTTCCCCACCCCTCTCTCCTAGCTCTTTCTCCCCCTAAATATCTCCCTTGTTGCATGTATCCCATTACCCTCTTCCCTCCCATCTCCACCCTTAAGATCTTTTCCTCTGATAATCTCCCTCATAGTTTCAACACACACACACACACACACACACACACACACACACAAGTACGTACCCACAAAATAATTTTAAAGATAGAAAAAAACACATAGGCCAGGGATATGGTTTGTAAGCATAATATCCTGAATTCAACTCCCCAGCACCAACATAAATGCTGAACATGGCTGTACACACCTGTAACCCCAGCACTATAGGGTGGAGACAGATGGAACCTGTGCTAGGTAGCTGTAGTGTCAACTTGACACACCTGGGTTGAGGGAGCCTCAACTGGGAAATTGCCTCCATTGGACTGGCCTGTGGCAATGTCTGTGGGGCATTTTCTTGATTGTTGAGTGATGGTCCTGTATTGTATAAGAAAGCAACTGGAGTATGGGCCAAGGGAAAAAAACAGTCAGCAGCATTCTTCCATAGCCTGCGCTTCAGCTCCTGCATCCAGGTTCCTGCTCTGAGTTCCTACCTTGGGTTCCCCAAGTGATGAACTGTCATCTGGGAGATGTCAGAAAAATAAACCCTTTCCACCCCAAGTTGGTACTAGTCAGAGAGTTTTATCACAGCAATTGAAGAGAAACTAGAACAGAAATTGGTACAAGAATTGGTACAAGAGAGCAGGCTACTGCTATGACAGGCCTAACCTTGGTGGGTTTTTTTTTTGGGGGGGGGTTGTGGAAGCATTTAGAACTCTGGACTGGAAAAGCCATTGAGTGCTCAGAGTTTGTTGCTGTGGAATTTGAACAGTTATGCTGAAAGAGTTGTAGACGATGGAGGCCTGGCTTGTGAAGCTTCAAAGGGAAGCAGAGACCATTAGAGCTGTTTGTATGATATTTTTGAATTGAGAATCTGTGGGTTCTGATCTGCTAGGACCGAAGAATCAGCTGAAAGTAATAAGAAATCAGAATCTGAAGTGAAACCTTTGTGTTACGGAGAAAATTGATATTGGTTAGCTGGGACTGAAAAATCAGCTGTAAGTAACAAGAGAAATCTAGGAAGAATTTCCTCAGGGTCCCAGAAGCAGGACTTGGTAATGTGTGAGAGTCACCTACATGGTTCCGGTGTTGAAATGTGAAGGGGTCACAGAGAGCAGCTGAGGCTTGGCACTGTGAAAAGCCAGGAAAGGCCACTGGTGAAGTGCACCTTGGTTGTAATGAAGACCCTACGATTACGGGGGTCATGAAGAGAAGCTGAGGCTGCACCAGGAGCAGTTACAATGGCACACTGGTGAAGATGCGGCCTCAGTTTCAATAGAGACCCCAGCTTGTTGGAGATGCCAGGACCACAGCATGACCACTAAGGGCAGCAGCAAGTGTGGAATGGAGCTGGCCGGGGCCTGTGAGATGAGCTGTATGTGCTGTGGACAGCAGAGTCAGAAAAATGGAGCTGCCACCTGGGCCCAGAAGATCATGAGTAAATCCCAGACGTGCAGCCTTGAGTTACTTTGCTGGGACTTGGGTTTTACTTAGGTGTGCCTGATTCTTCCCTTTTAAATAAGACAGGCAGGGCATGGTGGCGCACGCCTTTAATCCTAGCACTCAGGAGGCAGAGGCAGGTGGATCTTTTGTGAGTTCAAGGCCAGCCTGGTCTACAGAGTGGGTTCCAGGACAGCTGGGGCTACAGGGAGACCTGTCTCCCTGTCTCGAAAAGACCCAAAAAAAAAAAAAAAAAGAAAGAAATAAGGCAGTACTTATTTTTGGATTTTACAGGAGCCCACAGTTAACAGACTTTTTTTAAGAGACTGTGAACTTTTCAGTTTGGATTTTTTTTAAGGACTGTGGGGCTTTTTAAAAGTTGTACTGTTTTATATTGTGATATTAATGTTAACATCATACCTTGGGGACAAGAAATGGAAAGGCTGTGGTTCAACACTGATGTGTATTGTGTGTCAAGGGAGCCTCAACTGGGAAACTGCGTCCACTGGACTGGCTTGTGGCCATATCTGTGGACCATTTTCTTGATTGCTGAGTGGTGTAGGAGAGCCCAGCCAACGGTGGGCAGTCCCACCCCTGGGCAAGTGGTCTTGTATTGTATAACAAAGCAGTTGGAGCATGGGCCAAGGGAGCAAGCCAGTCAGCAATGTTCCTCCATGGCCTATGTGGGACTGGACTTTGTGTGTGGCTTGAAGCGAGAAATTGTAAGACCTGTCCCGGGAGATCTCCAGTTATCTGATATCTCTGTGGGCTTCCAGAGTTATCTGTAGCCGAAAGATTCGGGATATTACAATGATTCTTGCTTCGCCCTATCTCTGCAAAGTTTCAGGCCCCTTCCCTTGAGGCACTGAGCAGAATGTCACACCTCTAGTGACCTGTTGCACAAACCAGAGTTCTGCAGCCCCCAGATTAGAACCAAGTTGGCTCACCCCTCCCTTCTGCCTGCTCCCCAGTTCCTTGCCCAAAGCACAGTAGTCTTGAATATATAGACCTCACTGACAGTAAATAAACAGAGTTCCTATCCTCCCCAGCTCTCCACGCGTGTGAGTTCATTCCTCGGGTGATTTCCTGAGGTTCTCCCTCCCCCCTTCTTTCGGGAGCAGGCTCAGAGACTGCCGGCCTGCAGGCAGGAGGCAAATCCTGGAGCTAAGCCAAGAAGGGAAGGACAGCGTGTGGAAGGTGGTCACGCGTGACTCAAAGACACTGACCCGACGACAGGCCTGTGCTTCAGCTCCTGCATCCAAGTTCCAACCTTGGTTTCCTTAAGTGATTGAACTGTGACCTGGGAGATGTAAGACAAACCCTTTCCTCCCTAAGTTGGTACTGGTCACAGCAATTGAAGAAAAATTAGAAATACAGACCCCCCCCCCAAGAGCTTGTTGACCTACAAGTCTGCCTAGCTGAAAGAGCAACTTTCTATCTCATGGCAACAAGGGGACAACTGTGGAAGAGGGCTCCCTCTGTCCGTCTCTGATAAACACACACACACCCCACATAGGAAAAATATATATGCAAATATGTTTTATGAACTCTTTTGTATCCAGTCCTTTTTTTTTTAGGCAGGTTCCCCTGTAGCCCCAGCTGGCCTGGAAATAGCTCGCCTTGAACTCACAGAGATACGCCTGCCTCTCTGCCTACCGAGTGCTGGGATTAAAGGCGTGCACCACCACACCCGGCTTAAAGATAGTTCTTAGCCTCCATGTTGGTGCTAGGACTCTGCCAAGTCCTCTGCAAGCGCAGTGGGTCCTCTTAACTGCTGAGCCATCTCTCCAGCCCCAATATCCAGTCATTTTTTAAAAAGAAACTAAAACTAGTTCAGTCAGTTGCTCAAAACTGGGTTTCTGGCATTTTGTTTTCCTGACTACATGAAAAATAATTAAAAGCTGCCAAACAGAAATCTACCAAAATCACATACACGAAGTCTGCCAACAAATAAGTAAACATTAGAAACCTGACTTCTACTGCACCCAAGAGCTACAACTTCTCATCTGGTAGATGTGGGACATACCTGGCCATTCATTATCCACATTATTAACGTGTATTCCAAGTAATCCTCACCACAAAGAATATTTGGAAAGCACACTCCAGTGTATCACAAATTACTCACTTTCTTGACCAAACATTAAAAAGTGACTCACCACATCATTATTCATAAACTTCTAGCAAGTCAATGGACAATGCAGAAGGTCAGATTAGAAAAGAAACTTATCAGGCATGCTAACAGAATGTACTTCATTGTTCTCTCAAATACCACAGTTGTCATCAGTGCCACAGGTTGCCAAGCCCGACAATAAACCACACAAAAACAAGAAAAGGACAATGAACAATGAAACTGTTTTCAATGATTCTAGAATCTGAAGCATTACAGAAACAGAAAATTCTGGTTTTCTTGCTTATAAGCTATGCCCAGGGTACTTCAAAGTATCAATCTTCTAAATCAGAATGCTTTACTCTTAGGATTTTTCACACATATGTCAACCCTATCACTCACCACAGCCAACACTATAAGAAAACTTGGTTTTATGTTAAGATCTGTGCTAAGAATCTGACATGGATTTTTTTTCCTTCTTCTCTTCTATACAATCTTTAAAATGTTAATACAGGAAACAAGTAAATTGCATTATCATTCCTGTTTCCTCGGTTTTAGAGGATTCATTTCTATATATATAAGTACTAGAATCTAGCCAACTGAATAAATGAACCAGTTTCCTTACTCATCCCCACCCTCACTCCTCATTCTTTGAAATGATTTTTTTATGTTTATATGTACAAGGAGTGTCTTGCCTTCATGTACATAAGTGCAGCTGTGCATGCAAAGTCCACAGAGGTCAGAAAAGGGTGTCAGATCCCCTGGAACTGGAGCCACAGATAGCTATTAGCTGCCATCAGGGTGCTGGAGCCAAACTGAGGTCCTCTGCAAGAGCAGCCAGGGCTCTTAACACCTGAGCCATCTCAGTGCCCAAAATAATTATTAAACTACAAGAGAGTAAGTCTGGAAGAGATATCCAAAAGGCAACCATGGAAGAGAAGTCTTTTTTTTTTTTTTTTTTTTTTTTGGTCTTTTCAAGACAGGGTCTCCCTGTAGCCCCAGCTGGCCTGGAACTCACTCTGTAGACCAGGCTGGCCTTGAACTCACAGAGATCCACTTGCCTCTGCCTCCCGAGTGCTGGGATTAAAGGTGTGCGCCACCACGCTGGATGAGAAGTCTTTTTTTCCAAAGCTGGAGTTCAGTCCTTAATTGAGTACACTAGATGGCTCAACAGAATGAGACAACAAAGAATTTTACCAGGTTTCCCAGATAGAACTGTTCCAATTCTGTCAATTAAGCAGGAGACAACCCTGTCTGGTAGAGCAGGGTCATAGCCTATCATAATGTGCACTATTCATGAGAAGTGGCTAAAGAATCCTCACTTCCTAGGCCTATACAGGTGTGAAGGGGCCTTGTAGATGTTAGGGTCCTGATACCCAAAGCCTGCCAAGAGCTGTACCATTAGAAAACAGCACCTGCTACTACTCCCAACTACCTGCTGCCTCCACTCACTGCTAACAAAACTGAGGGATACAACAGGCACCCACCACCAGCACATCACTGAGAATGCCAATACAAATGCACATAATAAAGACCATGTTCATGAGGTTTCCGATGAGCATTAGAACGCTACTGGGAACTGACTGTAACATCCTGACAAGGAACCATGAATGGAATATTCTGACCAAACACTCATCTACATTTTTGTCCATGCCTTAAGTATGACTTCATGTGTGGCTGAATTTAAAGATGACAGATTAGTCAATCTGGCAAAGGAAATTTCAATACAACAACCATTTAGACAGAATATTATTTACTGTCTGCTTACCATGTTTTTTTACAGAAAACTGTGATCAAGTAAAACAGAGAGATTTGAAAAACTTGCAATTTGCCCCAAAAGAAGTACCCATAAAGGTGAGGTCAAGGAAAGTGTTGCTGCAGAAAAGACCATCCCCATCATAAAGAAGCCACAGATGCCAGGAATTTTTATCCCAGCGCTCAGGAAGCAGAGGCAGGCAGATCTCTAAACCAGATCAGTCTGGCCTACCAGATCCTTGGCAAGTTCCAGCCAGCCAGAACTACACTGTGAGACCCTATCTCAGCCAAACAAAGGGCTTGAGAGCTGGCTCAGTGGTTAAGAGCACTGGCTGCTCTTACAGAGGACCCAAGTTTGATACCCAACTCCCATATGGCGGCTAACGGCGGTCCCTAACTCCAGTTCCAGGGGATCTGATGCTCTTTACTGGCCTCCATGGGCACTACATGCATGTAGTACACTTACAAACATCCAGACAAAATGCTCAGAAATAAAAAATTAAATTATAATCTTTAAAAAAAACCCACAAAAACCAGATTTGTTTGTTTGTTTGTTTGTTCACAAAATCGGCGTGGTGGCGCACGCCTTTAATCCTAGCACTTGGGAGGCAGAGACAGGCGGATCTCTGTGAGTTCAAGGCCAGCCTGGTCTACAAGGTGAGTTCCAGGACAGCTGGGGCTACAGGGAGACCCTGTCTCGAAAAGACAAAAAAAAAACAAAAAACAAAAAAAAAACTAGATTTTGTAACAGGATATTAGTAAAGATGTTTTGAAAGTATCTCCAGTATTGGCCAGGTCCCTCCCATCACAAGCTCTTGTAAAGTAGTAAACTCATTTGGAAGACACTAGAAGTGCTCCAAGATGCCCGGCTCACAAAGGGCCATCTAGGGAAGTGTTTCCCTGAGTTCAGCGATCTGAGCATAATAAGAGGTCGCTGCAGCCATAATCCAAGCTTCCGCTTAAACTGGCTGATCTTGGCATCATTCATGCGATACTGGTTTTACAGCATCATACATAGTTACTGAGTCATAAGAGCTTCCACCCAGACTTTGAAAAAAACCTGGGAAGCCAGATATGCTTAACAATTCGCTGAAGGCAAACACTAAGGTGATGTATGAGAATCTGAGAATGAAGTGGAAAATGAAATGGAAATCCCTAGAATGCCTACCAAGGCAGGTAGCAAGTGGAGCTAGCCTGGGAAAGGGGCCACATAGCCTGCAAACAAGCAAAGTTATGGGGCAGAGCTGTCCGAGCCCTTTGAAGCACATGTCATATGCCCCGGTACTAGACATGGAGACACAGGAGCAAATCTTTGTCCTGCTGGGTTTCAGTCTCGCTTTAGTCCTTCCTATCTATGCCGCCATTTCTCCCATTTGGAATGGGAATGTTTGTTCTGTGAAAACTATGTAATAACTATTTTACTGGGGCTCACATCTTGGTTTGAGCATCAGAGGAGACTTTAGACTCAAGATTTCTGAACAATATTGGAACTGTTGAGACTTTTAAGAGACTCTTGGAAATAGACTAAATGCAGTTTGCATTACAAAACAGACTGTGGGGGAGCCGAAGACAAAATGCTATAGTTTGATTATGAAATGCCCCCTCCCTACATAGGCTCATATAGTAAAGGCTTGGTCCCACGGCATCCTGGTAGCTTGTTGTGAGGATACAATGGTTAATTAATTGTGTTGTGAAGGCTTAGTGACAACTGGTGCTGTCACATTAGGAATGAGTGGAAATTTCAGAATGTGGGACCTAGAAAGAGGAAGTAGGTAACCCTTGAAGGGTTATCTTGTTTCCAGGCTTCTATTGTCCTGACTTTACAATAATCAAAATGTATCATACTCCCATAAACATAGATATATGGAGTAAAGCAGAATTCAGAGTCTGGAAATACATGCCTGTATCCATATAGAGCCAAATGCTTTCTGAAAAAGGTAACAAGCCCAAAGAATACTCTCTTCAGCAAGTAGTACTGGGGCACAAGGATATTCACACGCAAGACATTAAACTGTAACCCAAATGCCCATACGTTAAAAAAAACTAACAACAACAACAACAACAACAACAACAAATGGATCAGTGACCTAAACATAATAGCTAAAATGTTAAAAACTCCTAAAAGAAAACACAGAGGTCAAGCCAGGCCTGGCAGTACATACCAGTAAAACCCAGCAATCAGAAGGGGAAGGGAAGATTACAAATTCAGTTTAAGCTACATATAGGGACCTTATCTCAAAAGGAAAAACAGAAGTTAGGTATGGTGGGGTATAGTGGTACACCTATAATCCCAGTACTTGGCTGACAGAGGCAGGTGACCTCTCCGAGTTCAATGACAGCCTGGTCTATGGAGCAATTTCCAGGCCAGTCAAGGGTACAAAATGAGACCACATCCTAGAAATTAGAAACAGGGGCTAGAGAGATGGCCTAGTGGTTGAGAACGCCGGCTGCTCTTGGAGAGGACCCGGGTTTGATCCCCAGCACCCACATGGTGGCTGAGAACCGTCTTTGGCTCCAGTTCCAGGGGAATCTGATGCCCTCTTCTGACCTCCGCGCACTGCACGACATGGGTGCACAAACCTACATGCAGACCGTACAGTCATACACATACAAAAATAAATAAAATTAAAAAAAAGAAATTGGAAACAAAGAACATACAAAACTATGGATAGATCCCACTTCACTATCTGTGGGGCCCGATAGGGGAGTCAAGATTGCCTCTGCTCCTTGATGGATGATTGACTCCCACCTCCTTGGGTAGAAGGTGTCACATTCCTGCCATTTCTAAAGAGCACATCTTGGTTTCAGGAACCAACTCGAGCCTCTGCTGGCTAGCATAAACAAGGCTTTTGTAGAAAGTGCACTGTGAATTTCCCATGCACCCCCCCCCACCACCGCCCCATTCTCGCCAGTAGCCTGCATATAAGACCCTAATCTCCTGCAAATAAACGAGTCGTTTGGCTGGGCGTGGTAGCATACGCCTTTAATCCTAGCGACACTTGGGAGGCAAGAGCAGGCGGATCCTTTGTGAGTTCAAGGCCAGCCTGGTCTACAATGTGAGTCCAGACAGCTGTGGGCTTACAGGGAGACTCCTGTCTCGAAAAGGCCAAAAAAAATAAATAAATAAAAAATAAAAATAAACGAGTCTTTTGGTCTCTTGAGGCCAACTCCAAAGGTCTCTGACCTGTCAAGTTTACCTGCACTCCGAGAGTCTTCCCCCACCCCAGAGCAAAGCCCCAGTGCCCCACAGATGGCACCCAACATGGGGCTACACAGAACACCATGGAACAGTGCAGAACAACAAGGACAGGAGACTGGACCTTCAGAAGACTTGAAGAAACAAGGTAAATTCTTCCCTTTCCTGGGCCAACTGGGGAAAATTGGGCGGCTGTGCCCTCGTCCTCCCAAACAGGCTCTTTCTAACCCAGGGCGGCTGTGTCCCAGCTGTGCCCTCGTCCTCCCAAACAGGCTCTTTCTAACCCAGGGCGGCTGTGTCCCAGCTGTGCCCTCGTCCTCCCAAACAGGCTCTTTCTAACCCAGGGCGGCTGTGTCCCAGCTGTGCCCTCGTCCTCCCAAACAGGCTCTTTCTAACCCAGGGCAGCTGTGTCCCAGCTGTGCACTTGATCCTTCTGCTCTTTTTTTTTTTTTTTTTTTTGGTCTTTTCAAGACAGGGTCTCCCTGTAGCCCCAGCTGTCCTGGAACTCACTCTGTAGACCAGGCTGGCCTTGAATTCATAAAGATCGCCTGCCTCTGCCTCCCAAGTGCAGGATTAAAGGGGTGCGCCCCACCCACCGGGCGATCCTTCTGCTCTTGAGGACAGACTTTTTCTAATCTTTTGGTTTCAGTTCGGCCATGGAGGGAGCCATTAAGGCAAAGGGAACAACTGGGCTCTCTGCCTGAGGATACCCCTCAGTGTGAGCTGAAGGTCCCTTTTGTCTTCTAATTACGTTCTTGGCAGAAACCTTGTTTTTGTTTTGTTTTATTTTGTTAGTCTTTTTTGAGAGGGTCTCCCCTTTAGTCCCAGCTGGCCTAGAGCTCACTCTGTAGACCAGGCTGGCCTTGAACCACAGAGACTCACAGACCAGGGAACAAAGGAATGAGACACTCCCCAAGACTCCAAAAGTCCACACCCAGCTGTGGCACAGCTGCTGGCCCAGGCTGCTACTTCTGGCTCTGGCGATCCCCCCTGGGAGGAACAGGGCCAGCAGATGCCCGTGGCACAGGACTGGGATTGAGACCTGAAATCCGGAGCAGGGGCGGGAAAGGCTCCAACCAAAAGCAAACAGCCACAGGGACCCAAGCCAGACACCACCCCCAACCCTTGACACATGCACAGACACTGGGGAACCCCACTGCCCCACAACTATCCACAAGGGTGACAACATAATTTCAACAAAACAAACCACAAAAAACAGGAAGCTTGGNAAGAAAAAAGAACGGAGGGAGAGGGAAAGGAGAGAGGAAAGGAAGGGAAGGAAGAGGTACGAGGGGGAGAGGAAGGGAAGGGACAGGGAAGGAAGGGAAGAAGGACCCGAAGAGGAAAGGAAGGGGGAAGGAAGGAAAGGAGGAGAGACGGAGAGAGAGAGCAAAGGATGGAGCAGAAGGGAAAGGAGATGAGGAGTAGGAGAGGGAGAGAGGGAAAAGGAAGGAAGGAAAGGCGAAGGGGAAGGAAAGGGAAGGAAAGGGAAGGAAGGAGAGAGGAAAAGGGAAGGGAAGGAAAGGAAGGAAGAGAGAAGCGAACGAGAGAAGAGGAAGGGAAAAGAGGGAAGAAGAAGGGATAGGAAGGAGAGGGGAGAGGTGAAGAGGGGGAGAGGGAGAAGGGACGAGGGGAGAGGGAGCGGGAGGGAGAGGAGCGGGGAGCAGGGAAGAGGGAGAGGGGGGAGAGGGGAGAGGAGAAAAAGAAGTTGGGCCGATTTGATTCTGGCCTTCAGCAGGTGGTAAAGGGCCTTGCTGGCAACAGCTTAGACTCATGAGTTCAGTCCCTCGGACCAGTGGGTATAGGAGAGAACCGGCTCCTACAAGTTGTTCTCTGCTTTTACACTCGCACTGTGCCATGTGTCAGCCGACCCCCAAACACACGGGTGAACCCACGATAAATTGTTAGGGTTCGAGAATCCACAACCAGACACACCAAGGATGGAAAACCAAGACTTTATCTCAGGGAGGGAGGGAAAAAAGTAATAAGGAAAAAAAAGTAAACCAGCATGCGGGGATGGGAGGGAAAAGGCTCCGACCCCCGTAACTTGGCTTGCAGGTCTTTTATACAGGGGTCTCTAGGGAAGTGGGAACGTTAGTGGGGGGTTTGGGTTTAAACTTCTAGCCTTATGGATTTATTAACAGGGCTTATGGCCATTGGTTAAGTTCAGGGCCCAAAGGCCCCCACATACAAAGGTTTTCTTTAGACACAATCTTGTGGCTGGAATGAGGAAATGTTGGTTCAGTCCATCTGCCCTCACACACCAACAGGTTTTTTTTTTTTTTTTGGTCTTTTCGGAGGACGGGTCTCCCTGTAGCCCAGCTTGCCTGGAACTCACTCTGTAGACCAGGCTGGGGCTTGAACTCACAAAGCAGCCTGCCTCTGCCTCCCAAGTGCTGATCCCAGGCCAGCTGGGGCTACAGGGGGGAACCCTATCTTGAACAGGCAAAAAAAAAAAAAAAAATAGAAAAAAAAGGGGTTTTACTGTTCCTCTAGAGGATTCACGTTCAGCTCCCACACCAGCGTCAAGTAGCCTACCCCAGCCTCAGGGGGTCCGAGGCTTTCTGGGACTCTTTTGGATAGGTGCCGTGGACCCAAGTGCCTACACGGTCCATAGGCATGTTACACAACGAAATTAATTTAAAACAAAAAATTATTTTTGTTTTTTTTTTTTTTTTTTTTTTTTTTTTTTTAAATTTTTTAAATTTTATACCCACAGTAAGAAAAAAAGGAAAGTGTTAACCATGGAGGACAACTCTCTAGTTGAAGCAAACCTGGTTCCCATAACTACCTTAACCACAAGAATAAAGTCAGGTCCTGAGTTCCTAGTTCCCACAGCTACCTGAGGTCAGGATTAACTTTCCCAGCCCTGAAGGGAAAGCTTCCCACACCTTAAGAAGCCCATTCCTCTCCGAGAGGCTTCACGCTGCTAAAGACAAACAATCAGCTTAAAGGTCACCAATGCTTGCATTGTGTTTACAATAGCCATTGCAAATTGTGTACTGTCATAATGTCAACCCCAAATTCCTATAGTTTGTTGGTTTTTTTTTTTGTCTTTTTAAAAGTTCTCTTGACAGAACAAAGTGGGGGGGTTCACAAGTCATCCCTGGGGAGTTGTGGCTGCATGTCCCTGGACACATCTAAACAATTGGCTTCTCTCCTGATGCCTATGTCAGTCTTTCTTTAATTGGGTTTCCATGTTTGCACCAAGCAAAGTAAAGTAAATATAAAATCTCATAATACATCTGTGGCCCCTTGTTGGTTTCTTTGTGAGTGTGGCAGTTTGAGTCCAACAATACCTTATTTATTTATTTATTATTTTTATGTGTATTGGAGTTGTTTTTGCCTGCATGTAAAGGTTGCATCACGAGGGTACATTGCCCACAGGGGCCAGAACCGGAAAAGGGCATCAGATCCTTGGAAAACTGGAGTTATGGATGAGTTAGGCCTATCATGGCGGTGCTGGAACTGGGACCCTGGGTCCTCTGATTGAGAGCCAAGCTGGAGTTCGTAACCAACTGAACCTCTTTCTAGTCCCCTTAAAAAACCAAAAATCTTTAAAACAAACAAATCGGCTTTGATTGGGGGCCCATGTGAGGACAGTTTCATTGGCTTAAAAGGACAGCTTGCTGTACAGGCCTGACGACCTGAGTTTGGGGATCCTGGAACCCACATTTGGGTGAAGATTAGGAGAGGAGAAAGCAGTTCCCGAATTGTTGTCATCTGACCTCCACACAGATGCCATGGCACCCATACATCATATACACGTGTTGTGCTGATGGGTTAATCTGCCCTGGGTTGCAAACTTGACTGGCCTAAGGACAAACAAATAAGTGAAAAAAGGAAAAAAAGGGGTTCTTCTGATTGGAACACCTCAACAAACCCGGATGGCCCCCCCCCAAAATGTTGGGCTTTACCTTCTGCAGGCCGGCAGTATTAAAAGGCCCATGGCAGAGGGAGCTGCTGGGTTCCATTTTTTCCTGCGGCTTGCCTCTCTTCACTGGTCAGTTTTGAGTTTGTCTTGATGCTGGATTCAAAACCCTTCGGAATCCCCAGCATGTATGGAGGGACCGGCAGTGATCTTCCTGGAATCCCACTGGGGCCTTCTGCAACCAGATTCTGAGTACTTACTGATACAATTTCACAAGCCTTGCGGACTGAGCAGTGTCCCTGGATTTTCTCAGCGCTCTTCCAGTGCCAGCGCAGCTTACTGTTGGACTCGTGAACTCTTTGTCACGTGGACGGCAACATCCAAATAAATTTGTATATTGCTATATATTCGTCCTGTTGGCTTCTGTTTCTTTAGAGAACCCTGACTACATAAATACCACATGAAAAGGAAAGGTAGAACAGAAAGAGTACAGAGGATGAGAGACAGGAGAACTTGAAGAATGAAATTCCTTCGTCTGGGATTTTAGAACACTTGCCTAACATGTACACATTTAGGTTCCCAGCATGGCTCAGAAAAAAAAAAAAGGAAAAAAAAAAAAAAAAAGCAAAGCAAAGGAGGAAGAGGGAGGGGAGGAGGAGGAAGAGGGAAGCAGAGGAGGAAAGAGGAGGAAAAAGGAAAAAAGAAAAAAAAAAAAAAAAAAAAAAGGAGGAGAAAGAGGAGAAGAAGAGGAGGAAGAAGAGAGGCGGGACGAGGGAGGAGGAAGACGGGGGGGGGGTAGGGAAGAGGGAGGACGAGGGGGGGAGGGGGAGGAACAGGAGAAGGAACAGGGAGGAAGAAAGAGGAGGGAAAAAAGAGAAATAGAAAAAGAAAGGGGGTAAGAGGGGGAAGGGCGGAGGAAGAGTGAGGGGGGGAAAGGAGGGAAATGGATGAGGAGGAGGAGGAGAAGATCTGGGCCTGTGTTTACCCACAGCCACATCAAAGGGGAAGCTGCAGCAAGAGACGCCTGAATTTTAGACCAAACTGGACTGTATAAAACATTTCCAGGCTTGGTGTGGGGGGGGCGCACACCTTTAATCCTGAGCCACAATGAGTAGGCGAGAGCAGGGAGGGATCTCTGTGAGTTCAGGCCAGCCTGATCTACAATTGCGTCCCAGGAACAGGACGGGGCTACAGGAAGAACCTTGTCTAAAACAAAAACCAAACAAATGTTTTTTTTTTTGTTTTTTTCATTTTTATTTTTATATGTGTATGCATGTACTATTTGGATTGTAGTTTGTGCACCCGTGTTGTTTTGTGCAATGCCAACCACAGATGGTCAGGAAGAGGGGTTCAGATTCTCCTGGAACTGGAGTTCTCTTGGAGTTGGAGTTATAGGTGTTTGTGAGTTGCCCCATGTGGGTGCTGGGGATATCAAACCCGGGTCCTCTCTTGGCAAGACGCCAAAGAGCAGTTGGTGTTCTTAACTGTTAGGCTATCTCTCCATCCCCACATAATAAAATACAAATGTCACTAAAAAGACAAAGGAAAGATTACATAAACTAGTTCCAGGAATTTTAAAAGGAAACTAAAAGGACATTATGGAACATGTGGAACATTTGATTTCTGGGGATTTCCTTTTTTTCCCGTAAAGGGATAACTCTTAAGAATAAATTGGTGAAATCCGGAAATTTTGATTTCAGGAAAATTCTAAGTCAAAACATTAGAATAAATGGCATCATTACCTTCACTCATTTTCCAAATGAGGGTTCATGGGGGGCTGGCGGCTGGGGAACCAATGAGTGCTTGCCTAGGATGGGGGGCGGAGCCCCTGGGGTGCCATTCTCCAACATGTGCGAGTGGCTTTCATGTCACGAGGCCTGCATCCCAGGCACTCAGGTGGAGTAGGGTTCCGGGGAGGAGCCAAAGTCCAAGTCAACCTCAGCTTCAGCTGCCACTGAGTTTGGGGCCCCCAAGCCTGTTGGCTTACAGGAGACCTGTCTTCCAGACAAGAAACTAAATAAAAATACCAAAAAGATAAAACTAATATGTCAAAGTTTGAGGAAGTCATGGAAATTCTGTATGCTTTCTTGTAACATTTCTGTAACTCTGAAATCATGTCAAAATCAAAACCTGACTAGGGCTGGTGAGATGGATCAGTGGATAAAACAAAACCCTTCTGGCTATGTGGTTGATTTGATGAGAAAACTTCGAGTTCCATCCTATTGGGGAACCCATGGTGAAGGGAGAGAACTAATTCCGGGGAGTTGTCCTCTGACCTCCACATATTTGCTGTGGGCCCGTCTACCTGTACCACACCCACTCCAGACGGAAAATCAGTGAATTCGTGGTTAAATTTTAAACTAACTATCTAAAAGCTGGGCAGGGTGATGCACACCTTCAATTTCCCAGCACTCAGGGAAGGCAGAGGGAAGGGGTGGGATCTCTGGACACGGTAAAAGGCGCACACACGCGCACCTTGGGACTACATAAGGAAAAGTTTTCCGGCCAAGGCTTTGGGCCACCCAAAGGAGATCTTGTCTCAACAAAAAAAAAAAAAAAAAAAAAAAAAAAAAAAAAAAACCAAAAAAAAAAAAAAAAAAAAAAAAAGGAAAAAAAAAAAAAAAAAGAAAAGAAGGGAAGGAAAGGAAAGGGAAGGAAGAAGGAAGGGGGAGGGGAAGGACGGGAGGGAGTTACATAAAAATTTAGGAAGCCAGCAGGTAAACTCAGGTGAATTCACATGGGTGCCCACAGCCAGATCGCCCCAGAAGGTCCCAGCTCCTAGCCAAGTTTTTGGGCTGACCCTTATAGTCAGTCAGCGTATGTGAGGAATGTAAGCAAAAGGCAAACAGCACATCCATGATGAGTAAGTGGTTACCTGTAACATGTGTTGCAAAGGTTACAGGAAAGTGGTAGTTTGGAAAGCAAAGACTTCTATCCTGGGTACTCAGGGGGTGGGGGAAGATTCCTGTTTACAGCCCCCATTCTTTTTTTTTTTTTTTAATTTTAATTTTTTTTTATTAATTTTATTTATTTCTGTATGTGTACGACTGTATTGTCTGCATGCATGTATGTGTACTGTGTGCATGTAGGTCTTTGCATCTGTTTCGTGCAATGCTGCGAAGGTGTGAAGTGGGTGTCGGATTCCCCTGGAGCTGGAGTTCTTCCTGGAGTTGGAGTTTCAGACGGTTCTCAGCCGCAATTTGGGTGCTGGAGTCGAAAACCCTGGGGCCTCCTGCAAAGAACAAGAGCGGTCGGCGCTGCTTAACCGCTAGGCCTCTCTCCAGCCCGTTTACAGCCCCATTCTTATTTCACGGTCCAAAGCTGTCAGGAACCATCCTAAGGGTTTCGTTGACATCACATTGCAAGAGCTTTTAGCAGCCATCTACTGTTCTTTTATTTCCACTCTGTCCCTTCCTCCTTATCACCATAGTCCCTTATGTTTGTTCTAGAGGAAGTCTTTGGTAGTCTGGGGAATCACCCAGAGTCTGATGGGCTCTATATCTGATAAATCTGGTAAGTAAATTTATTATTTGCCTGACAGCTTTGGCTTCAGGCATCGGCAATTATTCAAGGCCTTAACAGGAGTTAATAGAAACCATGATATTTAGTCTTCTTAGGTTGGAAAAGCCATTTGCGGGGGTTGCAAGGTCCAAATTATTCCAGAGATTACTTTTTGGTAAAAATACATTTTTCCTTTTTTTTTTTTAAAAAAATTTTTTTTTATTATTTATTATCTGTCATGTGTATTGAATGTACTTGGTCTGCTTGCAGTTCGTGCATCCCGTGTCGTGCATGCGAGAGCTCAAAGAGGGTTTCGGATTTCCCCTGGAACTGGGGAGTTTCCTGGAAATGGAAAGTTTAGTTTCAGACGGTTCCTCGCCGCCTGTGGGTGCGGGGATCGAACCCGGGTCCTCTTTGGGCAAGAGCGGTCGGTGCTGCTCTTACCGCTAGGCTCATTCTCTCCAGCCCCAACATTTTTTTTTTTTCTTTTTAATTAAATTAATTAAGCTAGATTTTTTTTTTTTGAGACAGGGTTTCGCTATAGCCCTTCAGCGTTGCCCTGGAATTCACTATGAAGGAGGCGGTTTGGGCCTCGAAACTCATTGGAGATCCACCTGCCTCTGCTCCCAACTATTGGGACTTAAAAAGGTGTGCATCACCACAAGCCTAGCATAAGATACATTTTTTTACGGCTTTTATTTTCTCTCTCAGCTTCCTTCCTTTATTTTCCTAACTTATGTTAGGGGGCTTGGTTGGCATGAACACAGCCTTCTTCCCCAGATAAGCACAGATGCCCCCCTTTTCAGGACAACTTTAAGGGGAATTACCAGCTTTCAGGAAAAGAAAAACTGGTCATTTTTCTTGTGGTGGTCTTCACTCTTAAAATTGCCTAGCTTGAGTTCTAATCTCCTGCTCTCCACTTTCCTCTCTCTGAAGGAGGTATACCCTAATTTCCAAAAGGATTGGGCGGAGGGTGGTGTGGGTGGTCATTCTGGGTATCTTTCATGCTAATAAGGTTTGCAAGGAGTGTGGCTAGGTGGGGGTACCCCTTCAGTGACGTCTATCTAGAAGTTAGTTCCCCAAAAGTGTAGCTTAGCTTATAGAGAGGGACAAGAAAAGTCTTTGACTTGGTACCCATGAAGGGAGAAGTTACCAGGCAGGAAGTAGTTATAGGTGTGTCTGTGTGTTCAGAAGGGGGACCCGGAGACGTCAAGAACGGGGTGAAATTTTAAAATTTTAAAAATGTCCAATATCCAAAAAATCCATTAGAATTTCTTTGATGAAGTCTTCCAAAAACGCACCCATTTATTGGGATTTCTCTCCTCATTTTTCTTTGGCTGCCCATTGTTGGTGAACTTCAGATTTTCTGGGCTTTAAGGCACTTTGCAGGCCCATCAGAGCAGCTACTCACAGTGTGGCTTTCCCTCCCCAAAAAAGGCTTCTTCTAGAACATGGAGTTAGGGAAGCAAGAGAAAAATTATTAACCATTTCATTTTAATTTTCACTAAAGGAAACAACTAAGCTGACCTCGTTTTTCTTGGGTTTGTAGGGGCACTGCAGTGTTTGAACTAGGGCAAAAGGAATTATTTGGCGGTCTTATTTCTGAGTAAGGTTTTTGTTTTTGATTTTGTTTTTTTTTTTTTTTTTTTTTTTTTTTTTTTTTTTTGTCTTTTAGAGGAACAGGGTTCCCCAGCTGGCATGGAATTTGCTAAGTAGATTCAGGGGGGCGGCTGGCCTGAACCAACACCTGGGTCATGCAGTGCCCAAAGAGGTTTTTTTTAATTTTTAAAACAAAAAAAAAAAAAAAAGGTTTTGTTTGACCCTGTATTTAGTCATTTTCTGTTTGCTGTGATAAAAGCCACCATGGACCAAAGGAACTTATAAAAAAGGAAGAGTTGTTTTTATTGGAGCTTCGATTATTGTACCCAGTTCCAGGGGAATTAGCATCCATTGTGGCGGGAGGCACATGGCAGCTGGATTCTGGAGCAGCAAACGCTGAGGGTCACCCTTCTCCACAAAGAGCAAGGGAAGCAGCATACGAGAGGGGGGCCTTGGAGGGCGACTGGGACCACGAGGCTTTTAAAACTCAACTAAGCCTGCCCAGTACATACTTCCTCTAGCACGGGCCACACCTTCTAAGACTTCCAAAAAAACAGTGCCACCAAAAACTGGAGAACAAATGTCTGAATACTTTAAAACCTATGGGGGACACCATTCAAACCACCACAGGACCCCCTGAAAACTGGGAGTTACAGGGACTGTTAGCCACCAGGGTGCGGGGCTGGGATTGAAACCGGGGTCTTCTACAAGCAACAGCCAGGTCGCTCTACTAACGCTTCTGATAAAGCCATCTCTCCCAGCCCCTCATGGTTTTTCTTTTTGTTTGTTTTTAAGGAAAGCAATACTTATATATATAATATATATAATTATATATATATATATATATATACACACACCACACAACCAACACACACACATACATCTAATCTCAGCCCTGGCATCTCCACCTGGCTCTTTTCAGACTTCCTGTCTTGACCTTTTGGACACTGTCCTCTGCTTTCTTTAGCTCTTCCATGGGGGTTTTGACATGTTTTTCTTCTGTTTTTCCTTTTCTGTTTCACCTGGTTTTATGTGGTTGGACCTTCTGCTTCTGGCTGCTCTTTCCCGAAAGGGCTGCTGCCACCTCAAGGTTTTGGCTCCCCCAGGCTGCTTCCACATTGCGCAGTGGTCCACTGTCTCCCCCAGGGAGATGGCAATGAGTTTGTTTGGGGGTGGGAAAAAAGCCATTTTTGTTTCATTCCCTGACCACACTCAGATCTTTTAACCGTTGTTGTTAGAGAATTGCTGTACTGTTTTCCAGGAAGCCTGGGGGAGGGTAAGCCAGGTATATGGGGCTTCTTCAAAGCCTTGAAACCCCAGCTCTTGGGGAGGAGGGAGGGAGAGGGAAGGGCAGGAGGGAGGATAGAGGTTCAAGGCCGCCCTGGAGTACATTTGAGAGTCTGTCTTTCAGAAAAAAAAACAACACAACAAAAACGGGGGGGGCTGCGACAGATGATCTCAGCAGCCTAAGAGCGCCGGTTGCTCTTGCAGCAGGGCCTTGGGTTCAATTCCCTGAAAACCCACCATTGGTGGCTAACAACCACCTGTAAATTCAGCTCCAGGAGGTTGAAATTCCCTCTTCTGACCCTTCTTGGGCATTGCATACATGTGCAGAGTCATAACACTCACACACATAATGGTTAATCATCCTCAACACCAAATTAAACAAAAAAAGGAGGCTCAGGTACTGAAATTCAGTCAAACTCAGGCCCCTATGAAGAGGCAGTTGTGCATTTGTTTTGAGACACATAGTCCTGTGTCACCACTTCCTAGCTTAAGGACTAGTCCTTGGGTTTTGAATGCTTTTTGTTTCTTGTTCAACAGGACCTTCTTGTGTTGAGTCCTCGGGCTTTATAGCTAGGCCCTACTGTAACGTCACCCCCGTGTTGTATAAGCATGGGGTTGCTCAGGCTGTGCACCATGCAAGGAGACTCTGTGTTTTTCGAGCAGCTTTTGACTTCATTTTGAGAAGACTGAAGCCCTGGATGGAGCCAGAGACTATGCGATCTGTGAGGCACCACCCACTCAGATTGCTGAATGGCTTGTTCCTGGGAATAAAAAGGAGTCACCCTGTACATTTACCGGCATGAATTCAGACTCTGGGGGCGCATGAAGTGCATTAAAATATATTTTCAGGAAAAATCAGGCCCTCAAAACTTACTACCAGACAATAAGAGGACAAGGAAAGAGTCAAACCCTTGGACCAGAAACTTGGGAGGAAGAGGCAGGGAGGTGGTTGCAAGTTCTAGTCCAGCAAGGTGGGTTCTCCTAGAAAGTTTGTAAGGTCATGGAGTGTGAAAGGACTCTCTGTAAGCCTTTAAACAGCTATTGTACTTATCTATAAATGTATGTTCAAACCATTATTTATTTTTACGTTATGTATGAGTGTTTGCTTGCATCGTAAATTTTACTCAGATCATGGTGTGTTTCCAGTCCCTGCCAGAGGTTCAAAAAAGGAGGATGTCAGATCCCCTGGGGAAAAAACTGGATGTTACAGGGACAGTTGTGAGTCATCATTTTGGTGGGTGCTTTGGGGAACTGAACCCAAGTTCCTCTGCAAGGGCACGTTCAGTGCTTCTAAACCTCTAAAAGCCAGCTCTCTGGGATAAAACAAGGTACAAGTTTGTGCGGACACGGAATTCACACAGGAATCATGTTCTGTATGCTTGGTCCCCAGGCTTTATGGCTCTGAAAAACCTTTAGGACGGTGGGTGCCTCGCCTGGGGAGAAAAGGGGAAGGGAAGGCGGCTGAAAAGTGGATCCTTGGGGTATCTTGGACTTCGTCTGGCCTTGACTTTGCTTCCTGGCCTCCCTGATGCTTCAGGCAGGTTCTCGAGAGGAGCGGAACTGATGGAATCATATGTATTATAAAAGAGTTTACTAGAAAGGCTTACAACCAATCGGGCTGGGTAGCCCATAACAGCCGCTCACACTTTGGAGGGCTGAGGGCCTGGGTTAAAACTGCCTTCGTCCGCAAGCTGTGTTGTCTCAAATTGTGGTGACTACGGGTTGGGGTGGGGGGGATCATGGAGAGGGGTTGGTCTTCAGTCCATAGTGGAAAACCACAGAAGCTGCAGGGTGATATAAGTGAAGAGGGGTGTAGACAGCACCGAGAAGAGAAGACAAGACAGCAGGCAAATCCGGGCCATCCTGGCACAGAGGCTTTGCCACTTTTCTGTGGGCGGCCTTTGTTTTCTCTCACAGGGACCTTCCCACAGGCCTGTTCTTGGTTCCCAATTCTAGATCCTGTCAAAAGTAGAAAAAAACAAAGATTAAACTATTATCCCACCCTTCCTGCCACGATTAGCTAATATTTCTGAAACTATGAGCCAAAATCCATATTTCTTTCATTTCACTCTCAAGAACCTTATCAAAGCAATGAGGAAAGGAAGTAGTACACACACTGTAGCTTAGAAGTATTTGATTAGCTGCGTACAGTGGTGCATATGTATAATCCCAGAACGTGGGAGGCCGAGGCAGAGGGATTGCTGTGAGTTCAAAGCTACCCTGGGAGACAGAGTAAATCTCTGTCTCAAAAACAAAAACAAAAATCCAAATGTGTACAATTAAAATAATACTTTTTTTGGTCTTTTTGAGACAGGGTCTTCCTGTAGTCCTGGCTGGCCTGAATTCACGTTGTACACCAGGCTAGATTTGAACTCATAAAGATCCACCTGCCTCTGCCTCCTGAGTGCACCACCACACCCGGCAATAATCTTTTTTTTTAATAATCATTTTTAAAATACCTTAAAATGGGGCTGAAGAGATGGTTCAGTGGTTAAGGGCACTGGCTGCTTTTGTAGAGCACCCAAGCTTGGTTCCCAACACTCACATGAAGGTTAACAACCATCTGTAACTCCAGTTCTGGGATCCGACTCCTTGACCTCCACGAGCATTGTGTGCACAAAACACTCATACACATAAAATAACTTCTTTTTTTTTTTGGTCTTTTCAAGACAGGGTCTCCCTGTAGCCCCAGCTGTCCTGGAACTCACTCTGTAGACCAGGCTGGCCTTGAATTCATAAAGATCCGCCTGCCTCTGCCTCCCAAGTGCTAGGATTAAAGGGGTGCGCCACCACCCCGGGCGATCCTTCTGCTCTTGAGGACAGACTTTTTCTAATCTTTTGGTTTCAGTTCGGCCATGGAGGGAGCCATTAAGGCAAAGGGAACAACTGGGCTCTCTGCCTGAGGATACCCCTCAGTGTGAGCTGAAGGTCCCTTTTGTCTTCTAATTACGTTCTTGGCAGAAACCTTGTTTTTGTTTTGTTTTATTTTGTTTAGTCTTTTTTGAGACGGGTCTCCCTTTAGTCCCAGCTGGCCTAGAGCTCACTCTGTAGACCAGGCTGGCCTTGAACTCACAGAGACTCACAGACCAGGGAACAAAGGAATGAGACACTCCCCAAGACTCCAAAAGTCCACACCCAGCTGTGGCACAGCTGCTGGCCCAGGCTGCTACTTCTGGCTCTGGCGATCCCCCCTGGGAGGAACAGGGCCAGCAGATGCCCGTGGCACAGGATGGGATTGAGACCTGACGAATCCGGAGCAGGGGCGGGAAAGGCTCCAACCAAAAGCAAACAGCCACAGGGACCCAAGCCAGACACCACCCCCAACCCTTGACACATGCACAGACACTGGGGAACCCCACTGCCCCACAACTATCCACAAGGGTGACAACAGTAATTTCAAACAAAACAAACCACAAAAAACAGGAAGCTTGGGGAGATGAGGCAGCCAGTAAAGTACTTGCCACGCAAATGTGAGAATCTGAGTTCAGATACACAGCACTCATGTAAAGTCAGGCATTACGGTGGTTTACTGTAACTCTAATGCTGAGGAGGCAGAGACTGGACCACTGGAGCTCCAGAGCTTGACTGATGTCCAGCTACTCTTGCTGAACCACCAAGCTCTAGTTTCAAAGGAATTGCACAACACAGGTGCACCTGCCTACATTCCGGCAATACACTCATACACATTAAAAAAAAAAAAAAAAAGAAAAACATACTAATTTTTAAAATGCCTGGAGAATTGGGAGAGTGACAAAAGAGAATAATGGGGGAAGAATATGATCAAAAAACTTAATAAGCATTATGAAAATGTCATGAAAACCCACTATTACATATAATTAACATATGCTAATAAAGAAAATTGCTGATCATGTAACTTACTGTGCAAAATTTCTTAACAGACAAACATTTCAGAATCCACTTTGAAACTGATGTGAGTCTCAGCACAGAAGCACTTTATAAACTGTCTCTTCTCTCACTCACTCCTTTGCAATCCTTTATAGCAGTTCTTCTCTTTAACCCTATAACTTTTGTCTACTCCTAGCCTCTTACTATGTATGCTCTTTCTCTGTGCCACCACAGGTTCATCACTCCCACTATTCTTTTTTTAAAGGTAACATTTATGTTTTGAATTTTTTTTGAGAAAAGCTAACATTTAATTTCTTCAGACAAATGACTACTTTTTAAATAAATTATTTATTTTTATGTGTATGAATGTACTGTCTGCATGTAGGTTTGTGCACCTGTGTGGTGCAATGCCGCGGAGGTCAGAAGAGGGCGTCGGATTCCCCTGGAACTGGAGACGGTTCTTAGCTGCCATGTGGGTGCTGGGGATTGAACCCGGGTCCTCTGCAAGAGCAGTTGGTGCTCTTAACCGCTGAGCCATCTCTCCAGCCCGACAAATGACTATTTAACAGAATAAGAAAGATCCTATTGGGACATTGTTCATCATATTAAGCAGTTATATAAGGGAATTTGTCTTAGGAATGAAAAGGACACTTCCATTATTCTTAAAACAACTTGAAATTAAGGACCATTATTCCTTAAACTACAAATGAGGGACTGGGGAACTTCTGGTTCTGTCTAGTCTATCTCACACGATAAAAAGGAATAAGTGACTGTTGCATATGAAGGTATGAATAATTGTTACTATTGTTTTGTTTTGTTTTGTTTTGTTTTTGTGACAGGGTCTCCCTACAGCCCCAGCTGGCCTGGAATTCACTGTGTAGACCAGGCTGGCCTTGAACTCAAAGAGATCCACCTGCCTCTGCCTCCCGAGTGCTGAGATTAAAAGCGTGTGCCACCATCCCTGGCCTAAAGATGGTTCTTAGCCTCCATGTGGGTGCTGGGAATTGAACCCGGGTCCTCTGCAAGAGCAGTTGGAGCTCTTAACCACTGAGCCATCTCTCCAGCCCGTTACTATTATTTACCGCTACTATAGCTCATTTCCTTCTGTGGAATGATAAAGCAGGCAATTACGTATTAACACATTTCCTGGAGGTTGATGGTTTTGTCTATAACAACAGTATTTAAATTCCAGTCTCACAAACCAGCAATTCATAGCACCCTTTTCTCTCTTTTTATCTAGTGAGTATATACAGTCACGGATTTCCTTCAAAACCTACTCCCTGTCTTAGTACAGCTTCTTCCTGTCTAGCTTTAAACACTTAATGTGTATCTATATTCGCTGAGCGCTTTCTGACTTGAAAAGTTTTGCTGTGAATCAATTCAGGATGACAAAGAGGAGATAATGAAATAACATTCAACATCTGTACAATGCCTGGCACTATTCAAAAAATAAGTCATTCTACAGGGAGGAAGGAGAAAAGGAGAGACATGTAAGAAAGAATGACCCCTTCCTTCAAAGTGCGCTACACAAGGAGCTATGATCTGATACCATTATCCTTCCTATCTGCTACCTATGATCTGATACCATTATCCTTCCTATCTGCTTCAGTAGCATGACTATAAATATGTATAATTGCATTATAAAAAGGTCCCTATTTCTCCCAGTAAAGGACAAGCTCCAGGGGCGAGGAGTTCTAGCTATTCAGTTACATGATAGCTGCTAAGTGCATGAAAAGGGAGATACTTTACGTGGGGCGCACACCTTTAACCCTGGCACTGGGAGGCAGAGGCAGGTGAATTATTGAGAGTTCAAGTCTAACCTGGTCTGCATATATATTTGTTAGGTGAATGAATGCTGGGAAAAAAGAAACAAACAAGTAGTAGAATTCAAGTTATGCTTCAACAGTGGTGTGACAGAGCATCACATCAAACCCTTCTTTTCTGTTCTCATGCTCATCGACACATTTCTGTTTCATTGGCCAGTAACTAACATTACCGCAGAGAAGAAAATATGATTCAGTGACAGACTTCACTGCTTAATTTTAAATTAACCAACTGCACACAGGCCTAGGAAATCTGCTAGGAAAGAAACCTATAGGCCTTTCCACTAGCCCTGAGCCCTTTTTAATGCTGACAAAGGTTTTTACACATTTTTCCTTCTTTCTTACTACAGGTCCTAGGACCCTATTTGCTCCCATCTGCTAAGATTATAATGACAACAGGAGCAGCTCAATTTCCATCTACCATGTACCAATCATTTTCCGTACATTCACTGTCATTTTCTTTTTTTAAATCATAGCCGCTACAGAATCACTCTCATTTTCTTTATTTTTTTTTTTTTTTGGTCTTTTTGAGACAGGGTCTCCTTGTAGCCCCAGCTGTCACTCTGTAGACCAGGCTGGCTTTGAACTCACAAAGATCCGCCTGCCTCTGCCTCCCAAGTGCTAGGATTAAAGGCGTGTGCCACCACGGCTAGAGAGATGGCTCAGCGGTTAAGCACACTGACTACTCTTGTAGAGGACCCAGGTTCGATTCCCAACACCCACATGGTGGCTAACAACTACCCGTAACTCCAGTTCTGGGGATCCTCTTCTGACCTCTGTGGGCATCGGATGGCAGAGGTGCACTTATATACATGCAAGCAATATATGTATACACACAAAATAAAAATAATAATTTTTTAAATAATTTTTTGAAAGAGTACACATCACTGCCCCTTAAGAAATGAAAACCTTGGGGCTGCAGAGATGGCCTAGCAGTTAAGAGCACCAACTACTCTTGCAGAGGACCCGGGTTCAATTCCTAGCACCCACATTTTGGCTGAGTGCTGTCTTTAACTCCAGTTCCAGGGGAATCTGACACCCTCTTCTGACCTCCACAGCATTGCACGACACGGGTGCACAGACCTGCATGCAGACAGTACACTCATACACATAAAGAATAAATAAAAGTTAAAAAAAAAAAAAAGAAAAAAGAAAACCTTATAGGTTTATACAACTCTCTATCTTCACAAGACCATCCCTCCCGTTTTCCCAGGACAATAATCAAAGTAGACTACACTAAATAACAGGTGCATTCTTACTGAGGAATTTTCAATTCTGAGGAATTTCAGAAGTGGAGACACTGCAGTGACCCAAATGGAATGACTGTTTTAGGCCATTTCTGCATAGAGTGAGCACATTCTCTTACCTTTGTAAGAAACACAAGAGCTTCAAATGTTCATTTTGCCTTTCTACAAGTCTGACTGTCTCAAATTCCAAAACTAAAATCCCCATCAACTCCTTCCTAAATGTCTCTCAACTAAAATTTCTTCCTCATCATATCCTTATATATGCTAATAGTATCAATATCCTCCTAGAACTTTCTCTTAGGCCCAAATCATATCAGTACCCAATATTATTTATTTTAAACCTTTTTCAAACCCACCCTTCATTATAATCACACTTTATCTTAGTCCTATGGAATTCCTGCCTCCAGGCTTCTACCTCTCCACTGGACCTTTGTTCCTAAATTAATGTTCATAAAGAGGGATTCTTCTCAACTAAAAATCACATGTAAAATCATTGGTCTGGCATTCAAGAATCCCAACAATCTCTTTCCATTTATCTTTATCAGCCTGTTCCTTAAATATACAATCTTGGCAAATATCCCCTAGCTTTCCTTAGTGTACACCTGCGCTGTGGCAGTATCCTCATATGGACTGTCCTTCTCTATACCTGCACTCTGGCAGTGTCCTCATATGGACTGTCCTTCTCGATACCTGTGCTCTGGCAGTGTCCTCATATGGACTGTCCTTCTCTATACCTGCACTCTGGCAGTGTCCTCATATGGACTGTCCTTCTCTATACCTGTGCTCTGGCAGTGTCCTCATATGGACTGTCCTTCTCTATACCTGCGCTCTGGCAGTGTCCTCATATGGACTGTCCTTCTCTATACCTGCGCTCTGGCAGTGTCCTCATATGGACTGTCCTTCTCTATACCTGCTCTCTGGCAGTGTCCTCATATGGTCTGTCCTTCTCTATACCTGCGCTCTGGCAGTGTCCTCATATGGACTGTCCTCCTTCTCTATACCTGTGCTCTGGCAGTGTCCTCATATGGACTGTCCTTCTCTATACCTGCACTCTGGCAGTGTCCTCATATGGACTGTCCTTCTCTATACCTGTGCTTTGGCAGTGTCCTCATATGGACTGTCCTCCTTCTCTATACCTGGCTCTGGCAGTGTCCTCATATGGACTGTCCTTCTCTATACCTGCGCTCTGGCAGTGTCCTCATATAGTCTGTCCTTCTCTATACCTGTGCTCTGGCAGTGTCCTCATATGGACTGTCCTCCTTCTCTATACCTGTGCTCTGGCAGTGTCCTCATATGGACTGTCCTTCTCTATACCTGCGCTCTGGCAGTGTCCTCATATGGACTGTCCTTCTTCTCTATACCTGTGCTCTGGCAGTGTCCTCATATGGACGGTCCTTCTC
>VZQC01005185.1:109772-146467 GCA_009823505.1 Rhizomys pruinosus | reverse complement strand
CTGTCCTTCTCTATTCCTGTGCTCTGGCAGTGTCCTCATAAGGACTGTCCTTCTCTATACCTCGCTCTCTGGCAGTGTCCTCATAATGGACTGTCCTTCTCTATACCTGTGCTCTGGCAGTGGCCTCATAAGGACTGTCCTTCTCTATACCTGCACTCTGGCAGTGTCCTCATATGGACTGTCCTTCTCTATACCTTGCTCTGGCAGTGTCCTCATAATGGACTGTCCTTCTCTATACCTATGCTCTGGAGTGTCCTCATATAGGACTGTCCTTCTCTATACCTATGCTCTGGCAGTGTCCTCATATGACTGTTCCTTCTCTATACCTGGCTCTGGCAGTGTCCTCATATGGTCTGTCCTTCTCTATACCTGTGCTTAGCTAGTGTCCTCTATATGGACTGTCCTTCTCTATACCTGCTCTGGCAGTGTCCTCATATGGTGTCCTTCTATACTGTGGGTTCAGTGATTGGACCTTCTCTCTATACCTGCTCTCTGGCAGTGTCCTCATATGGTCTGTCCTTCTCTATACCTGCCTCTGGCAGTGTCCTCATATGGTCTGTCCTTCTTCTCTATACCTGCTGCTCTGGCAGTGTCCTCATATGGACTGTCCTTCTTCTCTATACCTGTGCTCTGGCAGTGTCCTCATATGACTGTCCTTCTCTATACCTGCACTCTGGCAGTGTCCTCATATGGACTGTCCTTCTCTATACCTGCGCTCTGGCAGTGTCCTCATATGGACTGTCCTTCTCTATACCTGTGCTCTGGCAGTGTCCTCATATGGACTGTCCTTCTTCTCTATACCTGTGCTCTGGCAGTGTCCTCATATGGACTGTCCTTCTCTATACCTGCACTCTGGCAGTGTCCTCATATGGACTGTCCTTCTCTATACCTGCACTCTGGCAGTGTCCTCATATGGACTGTCCTTCTCGATACCTGTGCTCTGGCAGTGTCCTCATATGGACTGTCCTTCTCTATACCTGCACTCTGGCAGTGTCCTCATATGGACTGTCCTTCTTCACTCACTCTCTTCCACTTACTAACAATCACGCAAATGGTCACGTCCTCAATAAAAAGGCTGGATGGTTAAGAATGCTTCTTGTGGGCTGGAGAGATGGCCTAGCGGTTAAGAGCGCCGACCGCTCTTACAGAGGACCCGGGTTCGATCCCCAGCACCCACATGGTGGCCAAGAACCCTCTGAAACTCCAATTCCAGGAGAACTCCAGTTCCAGGGGAATCCGACACCCTCTTCTGACCTCCACGGCATTGCACGACATGGTTGCACAAACTTGCATGCAGACAGTACATTCATACACATACAGAAATAAATAAAATTAATAAAAAAAAATTAAAAAAAAAGAATGCTTCTTGAGGGCTGGAGAGATGGCCTAGTGGTTAAGAGCTCTGACTAGCTCTTGCAGAGGACCGGGGTTCAATCCCCAGCACCACATAGGCGGCAGAAACTGTCTTCAACTCCAGTTCCAGGGGAATCCCGATGCCCTCTTCTGACCTCCATGGCATTGCACGACATGGGTGCACAAACCTACTGCAGACAGTACATTCATACACATAAAAAAATAAATAAAATTAAAAAATAAAATAAATTAAAAAAATAATTCTTCTTGGGGGAAAAAAAAAAAGCTAGCATGGTGGTGCACGCCTTTAATCCTAGCACTTGGGAGGCAGAGGCTCGCAGACCTTTGTGAGTTCAAGGCCAGCCTGGTCTACAGAGGGAGTTCCAGGCGAGCTGGGGCTACAGGGAGACCCTGTCTCGAAAAGACCAAAAAAAAAAAAAAAAAAAAAAGAATGCTTCTTGCTCTTCCAGAAGACCCAAAGTTAGTTCCCACATTAAGCAGCTCACAACTGCCTATAACCCCAGCTCGAGGGCATCTAATGCCCTCTTCTGTACTCTGGCCTGCATGGATACCCCACGCACAATAGTATACACTCACACAAACACATATATTAAAAAATGAAAAAAGCCAGGTATGATGTCGCATGACTTTAATCCCAGCACTTGGGAGGCAGAGGCACAAGGATCTCTGGGTTTTCAAGGTCAGTATGGTCTACATAGTGAGTTCCAGGACAGCTGGGTCTACAGGGAGACCTTGTTTCAAAGAGAACAACAACAAAAAATTTTTTAATTCAATTATAAAAAGTGTAATTGCATCAGTAATATGACTTGGAGGGCAAAAGCACTTGCTGCCAAACCCAATGATATGAGTTCGATCCCTGGATCTCACATCACAGGAGAAGAGACTCTCACAAGTTGTTCTCTGACCTCCACGCATGCCCTGTGGCATGCAGGTGGATGCACTAAATAAATAAATAAATAAATAAATAAATAAATAAATAAATAAGAAAACTAAGCATTATGGTACTATCTACCAAACTGATGATTGTGAAAATTTTATGAAATAATACAAAGTACAAAGAACCCTATTTGGCCCATAGTAAACAATGTCAGCTAATATTAGTTTTGTTATTTATATACTATAACATAAAAACTTTGACACTGGGAATCAATGAACTTTCATTATCCCAAATCAATCTTTGTGCAGTGCAAAATCTTCATAAAAGCTTAATTCTACCTTTTATATATGCTCAATAATTATCTGTAGAACACATGAATTTTTTGTTTTTATATTTTTGAGACAAGGTCTCCCTTTTAGTCCCAGCTGGCCTGGAGCTCACTCTGTAGACCAGGCTGGCCTTTAACTCACAGAGATCTGCCTGCCTCTGCCTCCCGAGTGCTGGGATTAAAGGCATGTGCCACCACGCCCAGCCCACACATGAATTTTTAAGCCATGGTTCACCACCATGCCTTATTAAAATGGATTCACATGTCTACTAATTTTGTTTCTTTTTTAGAGAAAATTAATGCTTATGAACTTCCCCTTTTTGTGTCATAGCAAACCATCATCTGGAACCCCACATGGTAATAACATGTCAAATGGGGCAAATCACTATTTTGATTTACTCATTTTGTCTTCTGCTTTACATTATTAATTTCCAGGTTTTAAAATGTCCAAAATCATGAATTTTATTTAAAATCCATTTTTAGTTCAAACTAACATGAAGTATGCTATATTTGACCAAGCCAAGTAATACATATTTGTGGCAAGAACTGTAAAACACAAAATGTCTTGCTATGTAATATAAACCTACACCTATATTTAAACTCCTACTATACTCTTACACTGCTGAAATTAGTGCCTGAAAAGCTTATATAAAAGCAAACATCAAAGAAAACTGAATGCTAACAACAATCTAAGCTCCTCCAAAATGCTTAAAAGAAATGGCAAGGCTAAATGAGTCCCGAACCCTTCAGTATTCTGCTTCCCTAAGTAAGGTTTTGCCCACATGATTTACATTACACATGAAGACATCAAGCTAACTTTAAGCAAAGGAGAAGAAAACACACATTAGTAAGAAAGTTGTCATTCCTCACACAGAGAGAAGTAACTATGGTTCTATCCAACAAGTTTTTAAAAATAAAGATTAACTATGTAAGAGACCTACTTATTCACTTAATCTGCCTGGTGTGGTGGCACACCTCTTTAATCCCAACACTCAGTAGGCAGAGGCAGTTGGATCTCTGTGAGTTCAAAGCCATCCTGGGCTACATAGTGAGTTCTGGGGCAACTGCGGCTATAGGGAGACTCTGTCTCAAAATATTTTTTAAAAAATTCACTTAATCTTAACTTTTTAACTTTATCTTTTATTTTTTTTAATTTTTTTTAATTTATTTCCGTATGTGTATGAATGTATTGTCTGCATGAAAGTCTGTGCACCCGTGACGTGCAATGCCGCGGAGGTCAGAAGAGGGTGTCGGATTCCCCTGGAACTGGAGTTCTCCTGGAATTGGAGTTTCAGACGGCTCGGCCACCATGTGGGTGCTGGGGATCGAACCCGGGTCCTCTGCAAGAGCGGTCGGTGCTCTTAACCGCTAGGCCATCTCTCCAGCCCCTCATTTTTATTTTTTTATAAAACAGGTATAACTCCCTTTAAAAAAATTTTTTTTTAATTTTATTTATTTCTGTATGTGTATGAATGTATTGTCTGCATGCAAGTTTGTGCACCCGTGACGTGCAATGCCGCGGAGGTCAGAAGAGGGTGTCGGATTCCCCTGGAACTGGAGTTCTCCTGGAATTGGAGTTTCAGACGGCTCGGCCACCATGTGGGTGCTGGGGATCGAACCCGGGTCCTCTGCAAGAGCGGTCGGTGCTCTTAACCGCTAGGCCATCTCTCCAGCCCTAACTTTATCTTTTATTAATTATTGTTGTGTTTATGTGTATGACGGGGTTGGGGAAATAGAAAACACAGGGATTGTGCAGAAAGCAGAAGACTACTCTTCAGACTTGGTCCTCTCCACCCACCTTTACAGGAGTTCCAGGAATCAAACTCAGGTCGACGGGCTTGCACGGCAAGCATCATTACCTACTGAGATGTCCCACCAGCCCTTTCCTTCTTTATTGATGTCACAACTGAGCCTGATCTGACTCCCAAATTTGTAATCCGGTATTTTGAAACTTTTGCTTTCCTGAAATCTACAATACCTTCCTCTTAACACACACATACACTTTTTAAAACACTGAAACGAAAGCTTCAAGTTATAATATTCACTCTTCCTCCATAAATTAATTACAAAATCCATTAATGAATCCCCATGGGCCCTACACTCCAGCACTGAACACTTGTCGACTCCTGTTTAAACTACCACAGGCCAGCTGTGTTACTGTAAAATGGAGTTATCACCTTGACCCATTAAAAACTGTTAAACCCAGCATGATGGCCCAGTAATCTCAGAACTCAGTAGCCTGGAGCAGAGGGATGGAAAGTTCGAGGTCAGTCTGGGCTACACAGAGGGATCCTATCATAAGTAAATAAATAAAGACCTGAAAGCCCCCAAACTCTTTAAATCTTTAAGTGATACGTTTCTCTGTCTCTTCAGAGGCACACCCACTGTACCAAAAAGTGCAGACTTTTTGGCCAACAATACAGCACTGTTTAAAGAAATGCAGTTTTCACTGTTAATTGCAGCATCACTGGCAATGCACAGCAAGCAACACCAAGGCAGGTTTGGAGCAACAGAGGCCCTTAGCAGCTGCCCACGGTGCTGAAACTGAGAATGAAACCAGAATTTGGGGAATTTCTAATTGCCACATTAGGACAAAATAGAGGAATTTACCAAAATAAGAACTTGCAGTGGCGGCCACATAGTTCGTTTCTGGGATACTATCCCTTGGCTTCGAAGTCTACCCACTCCCTTAGGGACAGGTCAATGTAGGCCCACTCAATAAGCCCCCCCCCCCCCCCCCCCCCCCCCGCGGCAGAGGTGCTGACTTCAGGAATGTAGGGAAACGGGATCTGGACCTAGAGAGTAAGATCACGTCCCAGGCCAGCAATCTGAGCCTTAGGGGAAGGAAACGGGCATGGGCTAAAAAAGAAAACGACAGTGAGCTGGATCCATAAAAAAAAAAACAGCCCTTCCAACTTGTTTTATCCGAGGATTTAGAAGCAAGGGCTGAACCAAGACTTTCTTTTTTTGTTGTTTTTAATTTATTTATTTTCTTTTTTTATGAATGTACTGTCTGCATGTAGGTCTGTGCACCCGTGTCGTGCAATGCCGCGGAAGTCAGAAGAGGGTGTAAGATTCCCCTGGAACTGGAGTTCTCCTGGAATTGGAGTTACAGACGGTTCTCAGCCGCCATGTGGGTGCTGGGAATCGAACCCGGGTCCTCTGCAAGAGCAGTCGGCGCTCTTAATCGCTAGGCTATCTCTCCAGCCCCTGAACCAAGACTTTCACGAGCTTTCCAGGCCCCTGCCACCTCTGGAAGGGAACTGGTGAAGCAAACCAAAGGGTGAAGCAAACCAACAACTCGCGGAAAAGGCGGCAAGGCGACTCGGTCCTGGGCATGGGCCTGGCCGGTAGCCGCACTAAGTGCAGAGCCGCAGCACAGTTCCCCGCCGCGGGCCGACTGCGCCGGGGCCGCCCAGGGGGTGTGTGCTCCAGGCCCGAGGCCCCGCAGGGAAAACCCCCACCCACCGCTGACGCACCCGACAGGCTTTTACCTGGAAGTCCGGCCCCGGAACCTACGCTCGCGGCCACCTAGATGCTGAGAAGTCCTATCCAGACTTCATGACTGAAGATCCGCACACAGATTTCCCAAACTCAACCCCACAACCGAGCTGGGACGACAACAGCTCGGCGAGCGGAAGTCCCACCCCACGCGCCTCATTGGTCTATCATGACCCCGCCTCCCGAAGAGAAAGAACGCCATTGGGCCCCAGAGCTGCTCGTCAAGGCTCGGTCCGCTCTCTTGCCCAGTCGCGCCTCCTGCCACAGCTCGGCTGGGAAAAGTGCCCACTTAACCAGTCTCGTTATGGGCCGCGTGATCTCTTCTCCCGAAAGGGAAGAGAAGGGAAGATCAGGGTGGCACGACTCTCCAAAGACCTGAGTGGCACCACTCCCGAAAGCCCGCGGCAGGCGAGACTAGAATTGGCGGGAGGCGGGAGCAAGGCCGCGGGGTCGCGGGGGCGCTGAGCCTGTGCGCCCTCGGCTGCCTGGGCCTGCGACGGGCCTCAAATAGTCGACCCGGAGCCTCTGCCTTCCAGTCCCCCCACCCATCCGGCCTGCTCCCGGTGCCCCAAGTGTCAGGCGCTCTTCCCCGCGGACAGGCTGACTTGGATAGGAGAGACAAGGTTGACTCCCCAACTCGGGTGCTAGAGCTGAGAGCTCGGAGGTCTAGGACCGGAGTCCCTAGAGCCTGGCTGCCCGAGGGCTTGGCGGGGAGCCCAGATGAGGTCAGAGCGCGCCCGAGGTCCTGTGGCTCAGCAAAATCCAGACCTTGTGATTAGGTCCCCCAAACAGCTTTTCAAAATCTTTGCCAGCTCTCGGTGAAAGATTATCTAGTCCCCTTGGCCCTTCTGATAAGCCTTTGTTCTGGTTATTCCAAACGTAATGGAAGCTACTTGAATTTAGACTACCTGTTGGAGTAGCCACAAAGATTAACAGGTACCAAACTACTAATTTTTTTATTTGTTTTTATAATGTGGCAGGCTGATCTCTGAGATCTAGACCAGCCTGGTGAAAGATTATCTAGTCCCCTTGGCCCTTCTGATAAGCCTTTCTTCTGGCTATTCCAAACGTAATGGAAGCTACTTGAATTTAGATTACCTATTGGAGTAGCCACAAAGATTAACAGGTACCAAACTACTAATTTTTTTATTTGTTTTTATAATGTGGCAGGCTGATCTCTGAGATCTAGACCAGCCTGGTGAAAGATTATCTAGTCCCCTTGGCCCTTCTGATAAGCCTTTCTTCTGGCTATTCCAAACGTAATGGAAGCTACTTGAATTTAGATTACCTATTGGAGTAGCCACAAAGATTAACAGGTACCAAACTACTAATTTTTTTATTTGTTTTTATAATGTGGCAGGCTGATCTCTGAGATCTAGACCAGCCTGCTGGTGTATGTAAGGCCGGAGGAGGAGGAGGGGGAGGGGGAGGGGGAGGGGAACGGGGAGGGGGAGGGGGGAAAAAAAAGTAAAGAAAAAATAAAAAAGGCCAGCTGGCACTAAAGAGAGACCCTATCCAGAAGAAGAAGGAGAGGGGGAGGGGGAGGGGGAGAAAAGGAAAAAAAAAGTAAAGAAAAAATAAAAATTTAAAAACCTGACATGCCCAGGAGCGGTGGTGCATGTCTTTAAATTCCAGAATTCAGGGGGCAGAAGGAAGCAAATTTCTTGTGAGTTAGAGGCCAGCTTGATCTATATAGCAAGTTCTAAGCCAGCCAGAGCTATATAGTGAAACCATGCCTATAAATAAATAAATGTTCTGTATTTGTTGAAGTTTGTTCTGTGCCCCAGTATGTAGTCGATTTGGGAGAAGGTTCCATGGGGTGCTGAATAGAAAGTATATTCTTTGGTGTTTGGTTGAAATACTCTGTAGATGTCTGGTAGGTCCATTTGGTTCAAATGTCCCTCTGTTTATTCGTCCCTTGTCCCATTGACCTGTCTAGTGGACACAGTGGAGAATTGAACTCCCCTACGACAAGTGTGCTGGAGTTAATCTGTGCCTGTGCCATAAAGTCCTGTCGAATTGTGTTTATAAAGTTCACTACGTATAAATTCATGATTGTGATATCTTCTTGGTTAATTGTTCCTTTGATAAGAATGAAGTGACCCTCTTCATCTCTTCTGATTAGTTTTAGTTTGAAGTCTGTTTTGTCTCATACTAGAATAGCAACTCCCACTTGTTTCTTATTGCTGTTTGCTTGGAATAATTTTTTCCATCCTTTCACCTTAGAATAGTGCCTATCCTTGAAGGTGACATGGGTTTCTTGCAGACAACAAAAAGATGGGTTTTTGAAAAAAAAAAAATCCATTCTACTTGATTCTACTTGATTGGAGAGTTCGGTCCATTGATATTTAAAGTTATTACTGAGAGATGTATATTGCTTCCCATCATTTTGGTTTCCGGTGCATTCTTGTTCTAGGTTGTATTTCCACAGTTATACCTTCATTAAGTATTTTCTGTTGCTACTTGGGTATAGTTGGTTTTTTGGGGTTTTTTTGTTTTTCCTTTCACTCTTTGTATTGCTTCAAGTATCCTCTGAAGGGCTGGCTTTCTGGACATGAATTCTTTCAGCCTATTTATGTCATGAAAGATTTTCCTTCTCCTTCAACTATAATAGATATTTTTGCTGGACAAAGTATTCTGGGTTGACATCTATAGTCATTTAGAACTGGGACTACTTTGGTCTAAGCTCTTCTGGCTTTCATCATTGAAATTGAAAAGTCAGCTGTAATTTTCATTGGTTTTCCTTTATATGTGACTTGTTTTTCTTTTGCAGCTTTCAGTAGTCTCTCTTTGTTTTAAAACATCTACTGTTTTTACTATGATACGGCATAAGGAATTTCTTTTCTGATTCTATTTGGTGTTCTGTGTGCTTCTTGTATTTGTATGGGTATGTCTTTCCTTAATTTGGGAAAATTTTTCTTCTACAATCCAGTTAAAGATCTGGTCTAACATTAACATAATTGTATGCCAAGTTAAACATTTAAAATGAGGACAAAAAAAGTTTTTTTCAGGAAAAAAACATTATTTTATCAGACCTGCTAAAAGTTTTTTTTATTTTAAATTCATTTTTATTTTATGTATATGTGTGTATGTGTGCATGTATGCAAGTGCACCCAGGTTATGCAGTGCCCAAAGAAGACAGAAGAGGACATCAGATCCCCTAGAACTGAAGCTACAGATGGTTGTCAGCCACTATGTAGGTGCTCAGATTTGAACCTGGGTATTCTGCAAGAACAGCCAGTGCTCTTAACCAATGAGCCATCTCTTCAGCCCCCCCTACTAAAATATTCCTCTAATGGATATTTTCAAGAAGATGAAAACACAGAGAGGAGTTTATCCATACCCAACCCCCTAAATTGGGATCATTTGAAGCCTCTCCCACTGCTGCAGGGCTAGACACCCCTGTGTTTTAGTAGGGTTCCAGACCTTTGCAGAGTGCCAGAGAGCACCTGGATCAAGCCTGCATCCAACAAGCCTCCCAACTTGTGTTATGCCTCCTGGCTAGTAGGGGCCAAGATTTTAGAAGGAAGCCTGAGAATATCTGATTGATGTTTGACTTGGGGCTCTTGGGGAGCTCCTGACTAGCTGGAAGAGAACCAGCTGATCCCTCCAATATAAAATCAGAAGACAGAGCCTGAAGCCTAGACCAACCAACCTTTCATACCTAATAAGAAAACAACTGGGGCTGGAGAGATGGCTCAGAGGTTAAGAGCACCAACTGCTCTTGCAGAGGAACTGGGTTCAATTCCCAGCACCCACATGGCAGCTAACAACCATCTTTAATTCCAGTTCCAGGGGAATCCAATTTCCGGGGCATCCAATCGCCCTCTTCTGACCTCTGCAGCATTGCATGACGGCGTCGCACCCACCTAATTGCAGACAGTATACTCATACACATACAAAACATAATTTAAAAAAAAAAAAAACGGCTGGAGGGATGGCTCGTGGGTAAATTGACTTGCTTACCAAGCTTAAGAGGACTGGGTTTGATCCCCCAGCACCCACACGGCGCCGAGAACCGTCTGAAACTCCATTCCAGGAGGAACTCCCAGTTCCAGGGAATCCGAGACCCTCTTCTGACCTCCGCTGCTTGCCCAACATGGGTGCACAAACTTGCATGGCAGACAGTACATTCTATCCATACAGCAAATAAAAATTATAAACAAAAAAAAAAACTAAGACACACCAAGAATGCAAAGCAAGTCAAGTCTTCAACTCATCAAAGATGTGAGTTTCATACCAGAATCACAAACAACAAAAGAAATCCATCTGCCAAAATCACAATAAAAATTAATATATGAAAACCCAAATCATATGTCTCCATTAAACACTAACAATCCTATAGAAGAGTTCTACAATGAAGACCCCTAGAAATAACCCAGGACACAGAATTTAAAAGAACAATCACAAAAATGATCAAATAATTTAAAAACAGACAAACAAATAACTAAAAGAAGATATGGATAAATGTCTGACTGAATTCACAAAAGAGATAGAAAAACTGAAGAAAACTCAAGCTGAAATGAATGGAAACTGAAATTGCATAGCTCATGAATGACAGGAAAAACTCAGTAATTGAAAGATGAGAAAACGATATCAAGACTGGATGATAAAGTTGAGAATGGGCCAAAATGAGCCAGGCCTGGTGGACAACGCCTTCTATATTTAGCACTTGGGGAGGCAGAGGCAGGCAGATTCTTCGTGAGTTCAGGCCAAGCCTGGTCTACAGAGCAGTTTCCAGGAACGTGGGGGCTAAGATGGAGACCCTGTCTCAAAAAAGACAAAACAAGAAAAAACAAAAATATAGTTTAGACGCACTATGAACATCAACGTTACGCTTATGAAAATATTAAAAGCATAATGAATGGAATATGCAGCCAGGTGTGGTGGCACACGCCTTTAATCCAGCACTTGGGAGGATTGAGGCAGGCCGATCTCTGTGAGTTCAAAGCCGGCCTAGTCTACATAAGTGAGCTGCAGCCAAGTCATCTGGGACTAAAGGGAACCCCGTCTCAATAGAGACCTGTAGCCCAAAAAAAAAAAAAATAAAAAACAATAAAAAAGGANAAAAAAAAAAAAAAAAAAAAGGAATATGCAGGAAATGTGGGACACCATGCAAAGACCAAACTTAACACTTCATAGGCATAGAAGAAGGAGAAGAATCTCAAAATAATGCTATTGACCAGATCTTCAACAGGATTTTAGAAGGAAATTTCCCAAAATTAAGGAAAGACATACCCATACAAATATAAGAAGCACATAGAACACCAAATAGAACAAGAAAATAAATTTATAATATAGGTCAAGATCTCTGAGGAACATAGATGCAAAAATTCTCAATAAAATACTTTGAAAATCAAATGCAATAACAAATCAAAAAGATTATTCACCATTATCAAGTCAGCTTCATCCTAGAGATGCAAGGATGGTTGGTTCTACATATACAAATTAATAAATGTCATCCACCACATAAAAAGACTCAAGGACGGGGCTGGAGAGATGGCCTAGTGGTTAAGAGCACCGACCGCTCTTACAGAGGACCCGGGTTCAATCCCCAGCACCCACATGGCGGCCGAGAACTGTCTGAAACTCCAATTCCAGGAGAACTCCAGTTCCAGGGGAATCCGAGACCCTCTTCTGACCTCCGCGGCATTGCATGACACGGGTGCACAAACTTGCATGCAGGCAGTACATTCATACACATACAGAAATAAATAAAATAAAAAAGACTCAAGGACAAAAACCACATGATCTTCTCATTATATGCAGAAAAGTTCTTGACAAAATCCATTTATGATAAAAGTCCTGGAGAACCTGGAGTTATGAGGGACATATCTCCATATAATAAAGGCAGTTTGCAACAAGCCCTCAACCAACATCATCCTAAATGGAAAAAAACTCGAAGTATTTCCACTACAATCAAGAACAAGACAAGAATGTCCACTTTCTCCATTCCTGTTTAATATACTGCTTGAAGTTTTAGTTAATGCAATTAGGACAAGTGAAGGAGATAAAGAATAGAAATAGAAAAGGAAGAAGTGAAGCTGTCCCTAGATGCAGGTGACATGATTCTATACATAGAAGAGCCTAAGCTCTCCACCAGAAAACTACAGCTGACAAATATATTCAGTAAAATATTGGGATATAAAATTAACACACAAAAATCAGTAGCCTTTTTATATACAAGTGACAAATATACCTAGAAAGAAATGAGAAACAATCCCATCCCTGATAGCCCCAACATACTCTCTCTCTCTCTCTCTCTCTCTCTCTCTCTATATATATATATATATATATATATATATATGGTAAGAACTTTAAGACACTGAAGAAGATATCTAAAGATTGAACAAGCTCCCTTGCTCATGGATAGGTAGGATTAATATTGTGAAAAGGATCATCTTACCAAAAGCGATCCTCACCAATGTTTCACTGCGATTCTTCACAGAAATTGAAAATAATAATATTAACTTCATATGGAAACAAAAAAAGATAGCCGAACAATCCTGAGTAATAAGAGTTGCTAGAACTTTCACCATCCTAATCTATACTATACTATAAATGCATAAAAACAGCATGGTATTGGCATAAAACTGATATGTTGATCAATGGAGTAGAGTTGAAGACCCAGATTTAAGTTCATGCACTTACAGCCACCTGATTTTTTGGCAAAGAGGCCAAAAATAAGCATTGAAGAAAAGAAAGCATACTCAACAAAGGGTGCTGATCAAACTGGACAGCTCCACATACAAAAATGAAAACACCTCCATATCTCCCACCCTGACTCCAAATGGATCAAGGACTTCAGCAAAGACATGATACCCTGACCTTGATAGAAGAGAAAGTAAGAAATAAACTGGAACTTATAAGCAAAGGAAAGGACTTTCTGAATAGGACTCCAATAGTGTAGGCATTAAGTATAAAAACTGACAAATCGGACCTCATGAAACAAAGATACTGTAGAGCAATGGACACCATCATCTGAGTGAAGAGGCAACCTTTATCACCTATACATCTGTTTTAGTTTGCTTCCCCATTGCTGTGACAAAGCACTCTGACAAATACCAACTTGGGGAGGAAAGGGTTTATTTAGCTCACATCTCCCGTCACAGTTCATCACTTAGGGAGCCCATGGTAGGAACCTGGAGGCACAGGCCATGGAGGAATGGCCTGGCTTGCTCCCCTGGCCCATGCTCAACCTGCTTTCTTACACAAAATGGGTGGCACCACCCACAGAGGCCTGGGTCCTCCTATATCACTCAACAATCAAGAAAATACCTCACAGACGTGGCCACAGGCCAGTCCAATGGAGGCAATTCCCCGACTGAATCTCCCTCAACCCAGATGTGTCAAGTTGACACTAAAGCTATCCAGCACGACATCTGACAGAGGCTAAGTGTCTAGAATATACAAAAACCTCAAAAACTAAACAAGCACAGCAACAACAAAAACAGCCCATTTAAAAACTGGTGCAAGGAACTCAATAGAGAGTTCTCAAATGAAACACAAATGGCTGAGAAATACTTTTTTTTTTTTGGTCTTTTTGAGGCAGGGTCTCCCTGTAGCCCCAGCTGGCCTGGAACTCACTCTGTAGACCAGGCTGGCCTTGAACTCACAAAGATCCACCTACCTCTGTCTCCCAAGTGCTAGAATTAAAGGCATGCGCCACCACGCCCAGCGAGAAATACTTTTTAAAATCTTTAGCCATCAGGGCTGGAGAGATTGCTCAGTGGTTAGGAGCACTGACTGCAATCCTAGCACTCAGGAGGCAGAGGCAGGTGGGGATCTCTGTCAGTTCAAGGCCAGCCTGGTCTACAGAGTGAGTTCCAGGCCAGCTAGGGCTATAGGGAGACCCTGTCTCAAAAAAAACTAACTAACTAACTAAATAACTAAATAAATAAATAAATAAATAAATAAATAAATAAATAAATAAATAAGAAACCAGCAAGGTGGTGGTGCACACCTTTAATCCCAGCACTCAGGAGGCAGTGGCAGGCAGATCTCTGTGAGTTCAAGGTCAGCCTGGTCTACATAGAGAGCTCCAGGCCAGCTGGGACTAAAGGAGAACCCTGTCTCAAAAAGACCCCCCCCAAAAAAAAATCTTTAACCACCAAGGAAATATAAACTGAAACTACTTTGAGATTTCGTAAAAATTATGACAAATGCTGGAGAGAATGTGGGGAAAGGGGAACACTTATTCGCTGCTGGTGAGAGTACAAACTGATGCAGTCACTTTGAAAATCAGTGTTGCATCTCCTCAAAAAGCTAAAAATAGATCTACCGCATAATCTAGCTATCCCACTGTTGGGCACATATCCAAAATACTAAACATTTTACTACAGAGATACCTGCACGTTCATGTTCATTGCTGCTTTATTCACAATATTCAGGAAACTGAAATAACCTAGATGTCCATCAACTGATAATGGATAATGAAAGGCACATTTAAACGAGATATTATTTAGCTGTTAAGAAAAATAAAATCATGAAATTCAAGGTAAATGGATGGAGCTGGAAATAATTAGCCTGAGTGAGGCAACCCAGAACCAGAAAGACAAACATCACACACTCTCTCTTATAAGGGAATGGTAGCTTTAAATCTTTAAGTATTTGTGTTTTGATTGGAAATTCCAATAAGGTCATGAAGCCAGTGAAGTGCCATTGGGAACAGGAGGGTTCATGGGAGGGGAAATAAATTTCAGTGACATAAAAGGAAAAATAGAAATAATGGAACAGAAGCTAGGCATGGTAGCCCACACCTTTAATCCCAGCATTGAGGAGGCAGAGGCAGGCAGATCTCTGTGAGTGCAAGGCCAGCCTGGTCTATATAGTTAGTTCTAGGCCACCTGGGGCTATAGGAAGACCCTGTTTCAAGGCCAAAAAAATAAAAAGGAAATAATGGAGTAGGAACAGTTAAATGGGCTGATGAATGGGAGGCAGGGCAGAAGAGGGAGTACAAGGATAACTAAGACTAAAGGCCTTTTGAAAAGTCATATTGAAAACTATTGCTCTAGAAACTGCAAACACACACACATGAGGCTGGAGAGATAGCTGAGCAGTTAAGAACATTGGCTGCTCTTGCAGAGGATCTGGGTTCAATTCCCAGTACCAACATGGCAGCTAACAACACCCTAACTCCAGTTCCAGAGGATCCAACACCCTCTTCTGACCTCTATGGGCATTGTTCAACAATAGTGCATGTATACACTCATACATGTAAAATAAAAAATAATAACCTAAGCCGGCATCTGAGGTGAAACCTTTAATCCCCAGTAACTTACAGGAGTTAAGGAAGGGGGGGGGGGGGGCCAGGTGTTTTACTATGTTGTGTTACCAGTTCAAGGCAAGCCCTGATCTATTTGCAAGTTTGGTGCCTAGCTGGTTGCTACATGGAGAGATCTTGAATCATAAAAACAAACAACCAACTAAAACAACAAAAAAAAAAAACCATTTTTTTTTTTTTTTTTTTTTGTGTGTGTGTGCTGTGTTGTCGGTGGTGTGGCACAATAAAAGAGTTACTACATGGAGCCGGGCCATGGTGTCGCATGCCTTTAATCCTAGCCACTTGGGAGGCAGCGGCACGAGGATCTTGTGAGTTCAAGGTCCAGCCTGGTCTACATGAGAGCCGGTCCAGGACAGCGGGGCTACAGGGCGTATCCTGTTCGAACAGACAACCAAAAAAAAAAAAAAAAAGAGTTTAAATGGGGTTTCCTTATAAGAGGGGGAACAATGACCCTACCATGTACCACAAGATAGCAATTAAAAAGGCCAATGTCAGGAATGGACTCTCTCTTTTGGAGTTGTTGACCAGGGGGGCATCCCATAGACTCTCAAACAATACTGGCTATTGCTATTGCTCTTGCCAGAACTTGATGGTAAAAACCCTATTGCCGAAGACTCTACATGAGTTGTAGAATAAACTAGGAGAAATCAAGCTGATGCTGACCTTGAAGATTCATTTCTACTGGTTAGGTTTCATAGTGCTAGAAGGTGCTAGGCATATTATTGGAAGAGAAAAGTAATTATCAATCTCACTCAGCTGTGGACCTTGAGAGCTACAATAATGACTAGCCTGGCAAGAGATGCCCATTGGTGTAATAGTGGCACAACTGTTATGGGAATAACCACCCACTTAATGAGTGTATTTAAGGCTCACTTGGTAAGATAGAGTTCATGCCTGGCACTGTAATTAGGGCCAAGAAGCTGTAACTAGACAGGTCACAGACCATAGGGGAGAACCTACTACTCTTATTCTGCCAAATAGACATACTATCAAACCAACTCCTAATGACTTATTGTTGTACCTTTAGATTAGTATATCTCTCAACTCTCACCAGAGAAGTTTCTTCTTTCAGCAGATGGTGATTAACAGAGACCCACAACTGGTCAACCTGCAGTGAACAAGAACTGTTGAATGCTTTGCCCTAACATATGGGACTCCTATATCACACCTTCTTCTCCCAAGGTTCAGGGATCATTGCAGAAGAGGGGGCAGAATTTTTTTTTATTTTATTTATTTATGTGTATGAATGTACTGTCTGCATGTAGGTTTGTGCACCGGTGTTGTGCAATGCCACAGAGGTCAGAAGAGGGTGTCAGATTCCCCTGGAACTGGAGTCAAAGACGGTTCTCAGCCGCCATCTGGGGGCTGGGAATCAAACCAGGGTCCTCTGCAAGAGCAGTTGGCGCTCTTAACTGCTAGGCCACCTCTTCAGCCTGGGGTGGAAATTTTTTAGGAGCCAGAGATGGTAGATGAATATAAAAAAACTGTGTTTTCTGGACACTACACACAAACCTACAGCACTTGTGACAGCATACACAAAACCTAGTCAAGCTCAAGCCATGAAAATCCCAGGATGGACAAAGGAGCTGGGCAAGAAACCTCAGCCCAAGCTGAGGATCTCTTGGCAAGTTATAGCTGCTGACAGGAGAGTCTGTTTTCTGAGATCTGCCTGGCTGGGATTAAAGGCATGAACCATCATGCCTGGCAGAGAGTCAGGTTTTTTAATGGTGTAACCCCAGGTAGGTTGACCAGCCTCCAAGGGACAGACCCATGACCATGACCATTAAAAAAAAATTAGGCTTCATAGGCCTTTTTAAAAAGGCAACAATAGAGCCGGGCATGGTGGCACATGCCTTTAATCCTGGAAGATGGTGGTGGCACTCAGGAGGCAGAGGCAGGTGGATCTTTGTGAGTTCAAGGCCAGCCTGGTCTACAGAGTGAGTTCCAGGACACCTGGGGCTACAGGGAGACCCTGTCTGGAAAAGACAAAAAAAAAAGGCAACAATAAAGGACATGAAGTCAGGGTGGGGGGTGGGGGCAGGGATCAGGAGTAAGAGTACAGTAGAGACGAGAGAGGGGGTCTAAATATCATCTAAATACATGGTATAAAGTTCTGAAAGAATCAGTAAAATATTAAAAAATAAACAAAAAAAAACTCTCATCAGAGCTGGAGAGAGATGGCTCAGGAGTTTAGAGTACTGGTTGCTCTTGCAGAGGACCCAGGTTTGATTTCCAGCACTCACATGGTGGCTAAAAACCATCCTAACTCCAGTTCCAGGAAGATCTGATGCCCTCTTCTGACCCCTGCGGGCATTGCATGACACCGGTGCACTTACATGTAGGCACTCATATACATAAAATAAAATAATAAAATAAAATAACACCTTCCATCAAAGAAATATCAATAACTTTATGAAGTCTACTAAATAATATTTAATTTTTTTATTTTTTTGATATTTTATTTTCATTTGATTTTATGTGTTCATTGCCTACATAGATATAAGTGTAGCCATGTCAGGCAATGCCTGCAAAAGTCAGAAGATGATGTCAGATCCCCTAGAGTTGCAGATGGTTGTCAGCTGCCATGTGGGTGCTGAGCACCAAACCCAGGTCCTGCAAGAGAAGCCAGTGCTCTTAGCCACTCTCTTCAGCCCCACTACCAAATATTTAAAAACAAATACCAGTCCTTCTGAGAAATTATCTTACAAAATAGAAGCATAGGAAATATTTCCAACCTCTTTTTTTTTTTTTAAAGGTTTCCTGTAACTCCAGCTGGCCTGTGTAAACTCACTGTGTAAACCAGGATCTCACAGAGATCCAACTGCCTCTGCCTCCTCAGCACTGGGATTGAAGGCAAGTGCCATCTTCCAGCTTTCTTCTACCAAACCTGATAACCAACACCAGACAAGAACACTTGTGGTGGTTTGAATGAGTGTCCCCCATAGGCTTTAAGTATTCAGACATTTTGTCTCCAGTTGGTGGCACTGTTTTTGGAGGACTTAGAAGGTGTGGCCGTGCTAGAGGAAGTATATCACTGGGGGCAGGCTTAGTGAGTTTAACAAGTCGTGTGGTCTCCAGTCGTTCTCTCTTGTCTTCCTGTGCTCATTGCGAGATGTGACCCTCAGCTTGCTGCTCCAGCTCCAGCCACCATGCCTTCCGCCACAATGGACTCTAATTCCCTGGAACTGTCAATCGTAGGCTCAAATAAACTCTTCCTTTTATAAGTTCCTTGGTCATGGTGTTTTATCACAGGAACAGAAAAGTGACTAATACCAAAAAGAATATAAATTATCATCAAATGTTCCTGATGAATATAAACATAAGATATCCCCAATAAACTACTAGCAAATCGAATTCATAGCATGTTGAATTTAACTGTACCCCATGATCAAATGAGTTACTTCTTCAATACAAGGATGGTTCACAACATGCAAATCAGTACATGAATGAACATCATATGGTCATCTCAACAAAGAGAGAGAAGCATGTAACAAAATTCAGCATCTGCTTGTGATTTTAAAAACTCAAAGCCTGAATGTATAATAAATGTATCCTAGTACAATAAAGATCATGTATGCCAGGCTCACTATTAACCTCATACTCAGTGGCTAAGAGAAACCGTAAGAAGGCATCCAAATTAGAAGGAAGCAGTGAAAATCCTCCTGTTTGCCAATAAAATGATCTTATGCATAGAAAGACCCACTGAGAATCTGTTAGAACTAGTAGATGAAGGGAAATTGCAGGATACAAAATCAATATACCAATATTAGTTGCATTTCTATACAGTAACAGTGAACTAGCAACAAAAAGAAATTCAGAAGATAATGCCATTTGCAATAACATCAAAAGAATAAATGGGAATAAACTTGACAAAGGAGGTAAAATATTGTGCACTGAAAATCTAACACATGGACAAAATAAATTGAAGCCGCTAATAAACGGAAATCCATGTGCGTTCATCCACCAGAAGAGTCAATATGCTCAAAATATCCGTACTACCCAAAGCAATCTACAAGTCCATTATTTCTTTTCAAAAATTCCAAAAGAGCTGTGGAGGCCCAGGCCTGCGGGTGGCTGCTGCACCCATGGACAGCCTATCCTTCATCACCCAGGTGATCCAACCCCAAGAAGGACAAGGGCACATGGCCATGCACAGGTGAGAAAGGACTTTCCAAGAAAGAAAGAAAACAACAAGAGAACCAAGCTGGAGCTATGGTCCCCTCCTGGAGCTGTGGTCCCTCCTGGAGCTGATTCCCTCCTGGAGCTGTGGTCCCTCCTGGACCTGTGGTCCCTCCTGGAGCTATGGTCCCCTCCTGGAGCTGTGGTCCCCTCCTGGAGCTGTGGTCCCTCCTGGAGCTGTGGTCCCTCCTGGAGCTGTGATTCCCTCCTGGAGCTGTGGTCCCTCCTGGAGCTATGGTCCCCTCCTGGACCTGTGGTCCCTCCTGGAGCTGTGGTCCCCTCCTGGAGCTGTGGTCCCTCCTGGAGCTGTGGTCCCCTCCTTGAGCTGTGGTCCCTCCTGGAGCTGTGGTCCCTCCTGGAGCTGTGGTCCCCTCCTTGAGCTGTGGTCCCTCCTGGAGCTGTGGCCCCTCCTGGAGCTGCGGTCCCCTCCTGGAGCTGCGGTCCCCTCCTGGAGCTGTGGTCCCTCCTGGAGCTGTGGTCCCTCCTGGAGCTGTGGTCCCTCCTGGAGCTGTGGTCCCCTCCTGGAGCTGTGGTCCCTCCTGGAGCTCTGGTCCCTCCTGGAGCTCTGGTCCCCTCCTGGAGCTCTGGTCCCCTCCTGGAGCTGTGGTCCCTCCTGGAGCTGTGGTCCCCTCCTGGAGCTGTGGTCCCTCCTGGAGCTGTGGTCCCCTCCTGGAGTTGTGGTCCCCTCCTGGAGCTGCGGTCCCCTCCTGGAGCTGTGGTCCCCTCCTGGAGCTGTGGTCTCTCCTGTGACCTGTAGCTCTGGTGTACCCCTGTGCACTGGAACTTTCATCCCCTCCCAAGAACCTGGAGTTGTGACCCTTTCCTGTGCGCCTGGAGCTGTGGTCCCCAATAATGAGCCTCGGTTCCACGTTCCTCTGGCGGTGGGCTGATGGTGGATAAATAGGAGGATGAGGGACTTCCCGATATTGGGCGGCAGTTTTGCCTTCTCTGAGTGGCTGCATTCCCCCAGCTCCGCCCCCTGGAGGTCTCAGGTTGTTAGGGCAGTGGCTTTGCCTCCATGTTGGCCTTATCCTGGGGACAGGGGATGTTTCTGTCATTTGCAAATTTTAGTCCTGGGAGGACTGATTCTCCAGAACGCTCCCCCCCCCACCTCCCTTGATGGCTTGTGTGGTCTTGGCTTCATACTTTATCCTGGGAATCCAAGCCTTGAAGTTGGACCTCTCCCATTCTCAGGCACCCAGAGTTTTCCATCGTCGTCTTTCTATTACTGTTCTACAGCCACAGTGAACCTTCACCTGTGCCCTACAGAAAATGATTGAACTTCTGGAGATAAAACTTACAATCTGGGAAGTTTAAAAAATGATTTTTAGGAAAGGCATGATGACCCATGCCTTTAATCCCAGCACTCTGGAGGCAGAGTCAGGTGGATCTCTGTGAGTTCAAGACCAGCCTGGTCTACATAGTAAGTTCCAGGACAGCTGGGGCTACAGGGAGACCCTGTTTCAAAATAGACCAACAAAAAAAAAAAAAAAAAAAAAAAGATTTTTAGGTAAGGCGTGGTGGTGCATGCCTGTAATCCCCGTACTCAGGAGGTAGAGGCAGGCGGATCTGTGTGTGTTCAAGGCCCTGTCTCAAAAAGACCCCCCCAAAAGTTTTTTAATGTACTTTAGGGGCTGGAGAGATGGCTCAGCGGTTAGGAGCACTGACTGCTCTTGAAGAGGACCCGGGTTCGATCCCCAGCACCCACATGGCTGAGAACCATCTTTAACTCCAGTTCCAGGGGAATCCGATGCCCTCTTCCCACCTCCGCAGCATTGCACAACACAGGTGCAGCTACCTACATGCAGACAGCACACTCATACACATAAAAAAGAGTAGAAGCAAAGCTTTCAGCTTTTCACAAAAAATAAAAATAAATGTACTTTAATGACTAAACTGATAGAACTCTCAAACTAAAAATAAGTAATTGTACTTTGGAATGTAAATTCACAACTCTATATATCTTTTATAATTTTTCCGTTATTTACTAAAACAACTGTACTATCAAGCTTCAACAATACTGCAGCGAAATTGCTCACTGTTGCTGGAATGTGAGGTTGGCACTCATTTTATTTTCAAGTTCTCCAATCTATACAAATTTTTTTTTTTACTGTAAACATGTTATTTTTTTTTAAAAGCAATGCTAATAAAAAAAATTTGGGCGGGTCTTTTCAAGATAGGGTCTCCCTATGGCCCCAGCTGTCCTGGAACTCACTCTGTAGACCAAGCTAGCCTTGAACTCACAAAGATCCTCCTGCCTCTGCCTCCCAAGTGCTGGGATTAAAGGCATGCTCCACCATGCCCAGCTACTAATAAAAATTTTTAACGGATATTCATAAACCAAGTAAAATAAAATTACCATATAATGTCATCCTCCCATTTCCTTGTAGCTTAATACTCTATAAAAAGTTGATATGTTCTATTAATGGATGAAAAAGTTCATTTTAATTTATATCTGTAGTGCTTTTTTGTATGGATTGAAAAATACAAATTATGCACCAGGCGTGGTAGTGCATGCCTTTAATCCTAGCACTAGGAAGGCAGAGGCAGGCGGAGCTTTGTAAGTTCAAGGCCAGCCCAGTCTACAGAGTGAGGTCCAGGCCAGCTGGGGCTATAGGGAGACCCTGTCTTGAAAAGACCAGAAAAAAGAAAGAATGAATGAATGAATGAATGAATGAATGAATGAATGAATGAATGAAACAAACAAAAATACAAACTATGATAGCCTAAAAACATTCCAAAGGAATTTTTCATAGAAAAATGTTTAAATCCTAACATTTGTATGGAGCACAGGAATGATTTCAAATGTCTATAGGAATCTTAAACAAGACAAAGCTGGAATGGCATACTTCCTGACTTTGAATTATATCAAAAAGCTTTAGTAAAGAAAGCACTGTGGTAACTGCATGAAAAACATGTATATTGGCCCATGGAACAGAATAGAAATCCTGGAAATAAAACAATGCATATATGGTCAAATCTTCAACACAGGTGTCAAGAACACAAAATGATCAAAGACCTCAACGCGAAACCCCAAACTCTGAAGGCAATAGAAGAAAAAGTTGGCAGCAGACTACAAGACATAGGCATAGGAAAAGACTTCCTAAATCAGACAGCAGCTGCACAAGAATTAAGGTTGACAATTGACAAATGGGACCTCATTAAACTCAAAAGCTTCTGTACATCAAAAGATACAATCAAGGAAGTGAAGAGAAATCCCACAGAGTGGGAGGAAACCTTCACTGCAGATACATCTGACAAAGCATTGATTTCCAGAATATATAAACTACTCAAAAAACAAAGAAAAAAGAAAACAAATGACCCACTCAATAGATGGAGCAAAGAACTGAACAGAGACTTCACAAGTGAGGAATTAGAGACGTCTGAGAAACACCTCAAGAAGTGTTCAACATCACTAATCATTAAGGAAATGCAAGTCAAAACCACTTTAAGATATCATCTTACTCCAATAAGACTGGCTAGGATCAAGAAAACAAATGATACCAAGTGCTGGAGAGGTTGTGGGGAAAGGGGAACACTCATCCACTGCTGGTGGGAATGTAAACTCGTACAGCCACTATGGAAAACAGTGTGGAGAACCCTTGGAAGACTTGGAATGAACTTGCCACCCAACCCAGCCATACCACTCCTGGGCATGTACCCTCAAGACTCACGCCACCACAGAGATACATGCACGGCCATGTTTATTGCAGCTCTCTTCACAATAGCAAGGAGCTGGAATCAACCTAAATGCCCCTCAACTGAAGAGTGGATAGAGAAAATGTGGTACATCTACACAATGGAGTTCTATGCAGCAGTAAAGAAAGACTACATCACAAGCTTTTCAGGAAAATGGCTGGAGCTAGAGGACATCATGCTGAGTGAAGTAACACAGTCCCAGAAAAACAAACGATGAACGGTATCCCTCATCTGTGGATGCTAGTGCCAATTACCTAGTTATAAGTATTTCTTGTGTAGGGCCCCCTGAGCTTTTGACTGAAACAGTGAACTTCTGCTCAAAACAGTCAACTTCCTCATGGAGAATATTGAGAAAGACTGAGAAAGAGATGAAAAGCATGTTTGGCAGAATGCATGAGCTCTTGCAGGGTGGGGGAATGGGCGGGAACACGGGTCTAGATTTGTTAAAAAAAATAAATAAATTTACGTGAAATAAAAAAGAACACAAAATGGAGAAAGGATAGGCCTTGGGTGAATGACATTGGAAGAAGTGGATCTACGCATGGAAAATAAGAAAAAAAAATAAAGTGGATCATTCTGTCTTAGTTTCTTTACGTGCCGCTGTGGTAGAATGCTTCGACAAAGGCCTGCTAAGGGGGAAAGCATTTATTTCAGTTCAAGCTATAATCCATCCTGGCTTGGATATCAAAAAACAGCAGGAGCTGGAAGCAGTTGGTCAGAGCGCGTCCACAGCCAGAAGAGCGCACTGAAGGCCTTTAATGTTGATCCTCTTCATATGTGAATTCTGATTGGTAGTTCTATAACAGAACAGAGAGTTTTCAGTTCTAATCCTTTTTTTAAGTTTTGTAGATTTCATACAGTATATCTTAATAGTATTTAGCCCCCTCCCTATTTGTACCCCTCCTACTCCACCCACAGGACTTCATGCATTTTGTTATATATGTTAAGGCCTGTCAGGTCATGTCGTGTACTCAGATGTGCTTTGTTATGAAGTTCATCCTGTTCAGCCTGTCTAGCATCACTCAGTTTGCATTCTTCACCATGCAGGTTTGGGTAAGTAATGCTTAGACATATTAGGCTAAATATAACGTACCTTTGTGAATGTCCAGCAAAGCCATTACTTTCTTGGCTCAAATAAAGACGGAAGTAAAAAAATCAGAACAATTTCTTGAATTTGCTATTAGGTGAAGATACAATAATGAGAAGAGCGAATAGATTAATAATCGCAACTGTTAAAGAGTAGATGATGATTAAGAAATTTGGTCAGCAGCATTAAACTAAATTTTCAACTTTTACTTCAGACATACTGAATCAGAGTATATACTTTATAAAACTGGAAAACAGGAGCTGGGAGATGGCCTAGTGGTTAAGAGCACCGACTGCTCTTGCAGAGGACCCAGGTTCGATCCCCAGCACCCACATGGCAGCTGAGAACTGTCTTTAATTCCAGTTCCAGGAGAATCTGACACCCTCTTCTGACCTCTGTGGCGTGGGTGCACAGACCTGCATGCAGACAGTACATTCATACACATAAAAAATAAATAAAAAATTTTAAAAGTCAGCTGTAATGCTGATGAGTTTCCCTTATTAAAAAAAAAAAAAAAACTGGAGGGGAGGGGCTGGAGAGATGGCCTAGTGGTTAAGAGCACCTACTGCTCTTGCAGAGGACCCGGATTCAATCCCCAGAACCTACGTGGCAGCTGAGAACCGTCTTTGGCTCCAGTTTCAGGGGAATCCAAAACCTTCTTCTGACCTTCACAGCATTGCATGACACGGGTGTGCAGACCTATATGCTGCTGACAGTACATTCATACACATAAAAAAAATTAAATTAAAAAACTGGAAAACAATTGTGTGTATCATGGGTGTACCAAGACTTCCCTTGACCACAAAGTTTTAATTAATTAATTAATTTGTTATTTTCTTGTTTATGTAAGTGTGTGTGTGTCTCTGTGTTGGTATGATACGTGTGTTTGAGTACCTGTGGAGACCAGACACGTCCCCTGGTGTTAGTGACAAGAAGTTATGAGCTGCCTAATGTGGGTGCTGGGAACTGAACTTGGTTCCTCTGGAAGAAGAGCTGGTGCGCTTAACTCTAGAGCCATTTCTCCAACCCCAACCACAAGGTTTTTTCCCCTCATCAATTTCAGTATCTAAATTTTCATTCTCATTGAAGGTTTCTAAAGGGACAAGGCAAATAATCTTGTATATGCTTTCATTTCTTTGAAAATTTTCTAGAGCTGGGCATGGTGGCGCATGCCTTTGATCCCAGCACTGGGAGGCAGAGGCAGGCAGATCTCTGTGAATTCAAGGCCAGCCTGGCCTACAGAGCAAGCTCCAGGCCAGCTGGGACTAAAAGGGAGAACTTGTCTCAAAAAGACCAAAAGACAAACAAACAAACACAAAAACAAAAACAAAAAAAAACTGGCAAGCAGCTCCAGCAGGTTCACCAGTAGGTGAATTCTTCCCGTTGTTCCATTCTCTCTACTATCTAACAAACCTAGTAGTGACCATCTGAACACAGGGCAGATGTAACCATACCTTTGCCTTATCTCTGTTTTCACAAATGAACAAACTAGTGACATCTCAAAAAATTGCTAAGGTTAGTAAGACTTCACTCTAATCAGAATGGAAGCTGGCAGAATTGCCAGACTATACAGCTCATCCCCAGATGCAGATTCTTTCAAGGAAGTAAAATTGTGCAATAGACAGTTGGAATGTGCTGATGCTTGATGCAGGAATTAATAAGCAGTGAACAGAACTCTACAATTAGTGAGACAAGCAGGGCTGGAGGAGAGAGAGTTATGAAATACAGCTTGTTGTCAACCAAAATGAAACAAGCACTAGGCTAATTGCAGCACAAAAAGCATAGTGCTAGATGGAATATTTTATGTCAATAAAGAATTAGTAAATTAAATTAAATTCTTTTACCACTGTCCTATTTAGTAAAATCAAACATCATGTTTACTAGTCCCTTCCTGCTGCTACCACAGGCCATTGCAGAGAAAACTCTCACATTTTCATGAAATCCCTAAAAATTAGGACAGAAACATCTCGGACTCTCTGTTCAGTATTACATAATCTGGGGACTTTCTTTATTTAAAATAGATATTTGATCTTGTAATCTGTAAAATGGGAAGAGTCACAAAATATATTCAGTGACATAAATCTCCAATATCTTCCTTTTTTCTTCAATCTAAGGAAAACAATCAATGTACAAAGTTCAGATATTTTCACTGTCTCTTGTGGGAAAAAATAGGGGGAAGGGCCAGGAATTCTTTTTTTTTAATTTTTTTATTTATTATTATATGTATATGAATGTACTGTCTGCATGCAGGTTTGTGCACCCGTGTCATGCAAAGCTGCGGAGGTCAGAAGAGGGTTTCAGATTCCCCTGGAACTGGAGTTCTCCTGGAATTGGAGTTACAGACAGTTTTAGCCGCCATGTGGGTGCTGGCGATCGAACCCAGGTCCTCTGCAAGAGCAGTCAGTGCTCTTAACCGCTAGGCTATCTCTCCAGCCCCGCCAGGGATTCTTAAAACAATACACATGTACCTGTTTAACTTACACTAAAATAAGGCAAGCTCTATATGCACTTGATTTAACTTAATAGTTTCATTAAAATTCTGCAAAGGAAGCTGATTGTAAATGATCTTATACATTTTGATATATCTGTTCCTACTCCTACAATGACAATCACTAAAGTCCTACCTTGTGCTGTAACTGTTCACCTTTCTATCCAGATGTCTCCTACACATCTCCATTTGGATAGCTCGGTCATAACCTATATAAAAGTAGACATTCACACAGAAGTAAAAAATAAATAAATAAAAAATAAAAGTGGGCGTGTGCTTGTGCACCTCCAGTTTTCTCCATATCATATAAATGATGCAAGTTCCTTAGCTCCTCAAACCAAAAATTTGACAGTCACACTTAATGCCTGGGCTTTCCACCAACTTTCACATTCGTCAGCAAACAAATCATTTGTGCATGCCAATATGTCGTAGCTGACCTTTTCTTTCCATTGTTACTGCCCTTGCTTTGTTCTATGTCATTATATTCTTCTTCAATTATTACAATATTTTAATTAGCCTCATTATTTCACTTTTATCTTCCTTCAATCTATAGTCTAAACAGCTGAAGAGGTGGATCTCTTAAAATGCAAATTTAATTATACCATACCTCTATTTGAAATTCCTAACAGCCCTTAAAATACAACCTGAAGTTTTATTGTTGTCTTTTTATTTTTTTGAGACGGGATCTCCCTTTAGTCCCAGCTGGCCTGGAGCTTGCTATGTAGACCAGGCTGGTCTTGAACTCACAGAGATCTGCCTGCCTCTGCCTCCCAAGTGCTGGGATTAAAGGCATATGGCACCACACCTGGCCTAAGATGTGGTTCTTAGCCACCATGCAGGTGCTGGGAATTAAACCCTGGTCCTCTGCAAGAGCAGTCAGTGCTCTTAACCACTGAGCCATCTCTCTAGCCCCTTACTGATGTCTTTAAAAGCTTCCTTTAGTGACTTCTAGATTCCCGTTCCTAGTTACTAGAAAATCTGATTTTTGGACTAGCGCCAAAATGGAATTATTTAACATGTTCCTAGAGCATGGGGCTGACATGTCTACTCAAGGACCACACTTCGAACAATAATGCCAACTCCAAGCTTGTCTTCCGCAGGTCTCCCATGAAATCATCACATTCCAGGTTCCTGAAGGAACTTCTGAAGATAAAAATCACAATCTGGTAAATTTAAAAAATGTTTCTAAATGTACTTTAATAACTGAACTGATAGAATTCTCAAGCTAAAAATAAGTAATTGTACTTTAGAATGTAATTCACAATTCTATATACCTTCCATAATTTTATTTATTGTCTTTTTTTTTTTTTTTTTTTTTTGGTCTTTTTTGAGACAGGGTTTTTTTTTTTTCTTTGTAGCCCCAGCTGTCCAGGGAACTCACTCGGTAGAACAGGCTGTCCTTGAACTGAACAAAGATGCGACTGCCTCTGCCTCCCAATGCTAGGATTAAAGGTGTGCACCACCATGCCTGGCTATTTTTTGTCTTTTTTAGACAGGGTCTCCCTGTGGCCCCTGCTGTCCTAGAACTGACTGTAGATCAGGCTGGCTTGAATTCACAGAGATCCTCCTGCCTCTGCTTCTGGAGTGCTGGGATTAAAAGTGTGCACCTGATCCTTCTATAATTGTTTAGTGTTATTTACTGACAAAACTATACTATCAAGCTTCAACAATACTGTGAAATTTCTCAATGTTGCTGGAATGTAAAGTTAGCATTCATTTTCCTTTCAAGTTCTCCAATCTACACAAAATTTTTACTGTAAACATGTTATTTTTTTACTTTATTTTTTAAATGTTAATAAAAAATTTTTTTTAATTTTTTAATTTTTATTTATTTCTGTATGTGTATGAATGTACTGTCTGCATGCAAGTTTGTGCACCCATGTCGTGCAATGCCGCGGAGGTCAGAAGAGGGTGTCGGATTCCCCCTGGAACTGGAGTTCTCCTGGAATTGGAGTTTCAGACGGTTCTCGGCCACCATGTGGGTGCTGGGGATCAAACCCGGGTCCTCTGTAAGAGCGGTCAGCGCTCTTAACCGCTAGGCCATCTCTCCAGCCCCAATAAAAAATTTTAATGGATATTCATAAACCAAGTAAAATAAAATTACCATAGAATGTCATCTTCCAATTTTCTTGTAGCTTAACATTTAAAAAGTTGATATGTTCAGCCGGGCATGGTGGCACATGCCTTTAATCCTAGTACTTTGGAGACAGAAGAGGGCGGATCTTTGTGAGTTCAAGGTCAGCCTGGTCTACAGAGTGAGTTCCAGGACAGCTGGGGCTACAGGGAGACCCTGTCTCGAAAAAGACCAATAAATAAATAAATAAATAAAAATATGGTAGCCTAAAAACATTCCAAAGGAATTTTTCATAGAAAAACATTTAAATCTTAACATTTGTTTGGAACCCAGAAAAGGCATGTGCTACCATGCCCAGCCATGCCCAGTAATTTTTCTTACTAGTACTATCTATGTAAATTTTTTTGGTGTTTTTAAGACAGGGTCTCCCTGTAATATCTATGTAAATTTTTTAAATTTTATTTATTTTTTTATGTGTATGAATGTACTGTCTGCATGTAGGTTTGTGCACTCGTGTCTTGCAAAGCCTTGGAGGTCAGAAGAGGGTATCAGATTCCCCTGGAACTGGAGTTAAAGACGGTTCCCAGCAGCCATGTGGGTGCTGGGATCGAACCCAGGTCCTCTGCAAGAGCAGTCGGTGCTCTTAACCGCTAGGCCATAGCTCCAGCCCGAAGTTTTGACGTAAGTATATTTCCTTCATGGAATTCTATGAGCTGACTATGAAAACTGGATTATCCGTTCTTTGGTATTTTAATTTCCTTAGTATTGTAAACTTTCGTCTATCTTTCCACATATTTGAATGTTAATTTTTTCTTGAAAGTTGTCTATTTGCATTTTTATATTATTATTATTATTTTTTTTTTTTTTGAGACAGGGTCTCCCTGTAGCCCCAGCTGTCCTGGAACTCACTCTGTAGACCAGGCTGGCCTTGAACTCACAAAGATCCGCCTGCCTCTGCCTCCCAAGTGCTAGGATTAAAGGCGTGCGCCACCGACACCGGCTATAATTATATTTTATATTTTACTTTTTGGGCAACTTAAAACAAGATCACTATAATTAAAAACCAATCTTCCGGGCTGGAGGGATGGCCTAGCGGGTTAGGGAGCGACGACCGCTCTTGCAGAGGACCACGGGTTCGATCCCCAGCACCAACATGGCGGCTGTAAGAACACGTCTGTGACTCCCGGGTTCTCAGGAGAACTCCAGTTCCAGGGAATCCGAGACCGGCTTCTGACCTCCACGGCATCGCACGACACGTGGTGCGCAAACCTGCATGCAGACAATACATTCATACACATAAAAAATTAATAATTAAATAAAACATAAAAAAAAAAAAAAAAATCTCCCAGAAGTCTGGAAGCTATATGGAAGACACCTGTCTCGGAAGACAACAAAAAAAAAAAAAAAACAAAAAAAAAAAAAAAATCCTTGCAGGCTTGGAGATGGCTCAGTGGTTAAGAGCACATAACTGCTATTGTGAGAGACCTTGGGTCATTCCCGCAGCTCCACATGGCATACTGAGAACTGTCTTTAACTCCAGTTTTCCAGGGGAATCCGACGCCCCTCTTCTGACCTCCCCGCGCATTGCACACATGGGTCACCAACCTACAATGCAGACACTACACTCATATACATAAAAAATACAAAAATTAATTAATTTTAAAACGATCTTGCATTCTAGCTATAGAATATGGCAAGTACTACACTTTCATATATTTGAAACTTTTGTTTTTGTCTTTTGAAAGAGTCTCCCTGTAGCTCGTGTTACTGGCTGGAACTTGTTCACTCTGTAGATCACAGGCTGGCTTGGAACTCAATTGTAGACAGCTGGCACTTGAAATTCAAAGAGATCCTCTGCCGCTCTGCCTCCCGAGTGCTAGATTAAAAAAGCGATGGCCCCACGCCGCAGGGAAACTATTTTCTTTATAAGATGAAACATAATAGTGGAAATTTTTCACATATTCCTAAAAAGAATATTTATAAGTTTCTCTGTGTGCTTCATAACTTACCCAAAGATCATATGATTTTAATATTATCTGCCAGATTTATCAGTTACTGAAAATGATGTATAAAATTTTATCATGGTTGATAGATCTGCCACTTTTCCTTACAAACTTAACCAATTCTTTGCTTTAAGTCTCCCTGTACGTTCCCCAGCTGGCCTGGAGCTTGCTAGTAGAGCCAGCTGGCCTTGAATCACAGAGATCCCTGCCTCTGCTCAGAGTGCTGAGATTAAAAAGGTGTGGTTACGGCGGCTGGAGGAGATAATGCCTAGCGAGTTAAGAGCCCGACTCTCTTGCAGAGACCGGGTTCGTCCTCAGCGCCCACAATGGCAGGCTAAGAACTGATCTGCAACTACAATTCACGGAGAACTCCATGTCCAGGGAATCCGAGACCCTCTTCTGACTCCGACGGTCATTTGCAACGACGGGTCTCAGCCTACTGCAGACGAGTACACTCATACACATAAAAAATAAATAAAATTAAAAAAAAATTAAAAAAAAAATAAAGGTGTGTGTCACCACGTCTGGCTAGGTGTTATGTCTTTAATCTGCTTTTAGTTTTTTGATTGTGTGTGTGTGTGTGTGTGTGTGTGTTATAAAGTGAATGTCAACTTGACAGAATCTAGAATTACCTGAGAAAGAAGTCTCATTGGGGAGACTGTGATTGTATAGATTGTTGGTCTGCCAGCACATCAATGAAAGAGTATCTTGATTATATTGAAGTGGGAAGCCCCTCCTACTGTGGGTGGTACTGTTCCCTATGCAGAGGACTGAGAGACTGCACAGAGATCAGAGCACTAGCTGCTCTTCCAGAGAAAACTTGCATACCCATGTTTATCCTGGCACGGTTCACAACTAGCTAAGTGATGAAATCAGCCTAGGTGCCCATCAAGGGATGAGTAAATAAGAAAATGGTATACACACAGTAGGGAAGCCTGGATACCCATGTTTATCTTGACATTCACAATAGCTAGAGTGATGAAATCATCCCAGTGCCCATCTGCTTTCTTCACAAGCAAAGTAATTTTCTTCCACTATGGTTTTTGTTTTTTTTTTTTTGGTCTTTTGTGAGACAAGGGTTTCTGTCCCCTTAGCCACTTCGGCTGAACTCATCGTGTACCAGGCTGGCTTTGAACCTCGAAAGAGATCCGCTATGCTGCCTCTGCCTCCCAAAGTGCGAGTATTAAAGGGCGTGTCACCCCATCACCAGATCCCACTAAACCTTTCTATCTGCTTCTAAAAACTTGTCTACAATAATCTAACTGAATAATTTATAGTCATAAAATATTGATGGTCATGATTTTCTAATTTATCATCATTTCTTCTATGTTAAAGATCATTTTAATGTTTTCCAATTTTTATCTCTCTTGTTGGAAAATTTTATCTAGTATCTTAAGAACAACAGTAAACCACAATTGCTATAATCATGGACAACCCTGTTGCAACTGAAGCTGAATCGTGATGGATGAATATGAGTTTGAACTCTTGATTTTAAGTAATACTGGCTAACTTATACATGCTTAAGAAAAATAGGGGTAATTTATCTCATAGAAATAGTTTCTCGCAAAATTCAAGAACAGTAGGAACTATTACCTTTGTTTTTATTATTTTCTAATGTACATGTTTTTTTTTTTTTTTTTGGAGCCCCAGCTGGCCCTGGCCTGGTTTGCTATGGTAGACCAGGGCTGGCCTTGAATCCAGAGATCTGCCTGCTGTGCTTTCCCAAGTGCTGGGATTAATGCGGGCATCACCACACCCGTTCCTTTTTTTTTGTTTTTTTTTTTAAGTTAGTTTTTCTGACTCTAGCTATTTAGAATGATAGTCTACTCAGTTTCTGAAACTGGATTGTTACATATATCACCCATCTTATTCTCCCATTCAGTCCAAATGAAAGATTCTGACCTCTTCAAAGTTTTTTTTTTTTAGAGGTCTAAAACGCTAACCAAGATATGTTTGAAATAAAGTTCCCATTCCACGCACCGCTGCTTGGGGGTAGAGAGCTATTAACTACCCGATGTCATCTTGACTTGAGGGTTTACTTCAGAAGGCAATTCAGAACCCAAATCGTGCAAAATTGTATTAAGAATAAGAGATGGGCGGCTGGAGAGATGGCCTGCAGTTAAGAGGCACACGTACTGCTCTTACAGAGGACCCAGTTCGATCCCGCAGCATCCACATGGCGGCCAAGAACAGTCTGAAGCTCCAATTCCAGGAGAACTCCAGCTCCAGGGGAATCGAGACCCTCTTCTGAACCTCCGCGGCGTTGCACGACACGGGTGCACAACTTGCATGCAGAACAAGTACATTCATACACACATACAGAAATAATAAATTTAATAAAAAATTAATAAAAAAAAAAAAAAAAAAAAAAAAAAAGATAAGAAGATGTCAGGTGTGGTGCCAGACGCCCTTTAATCCTAGCACTTGGGAGGCAGAGGCAGGCGGATCTTTTGTGAGCTCAAGGCCAGCCTGGTCTAGAGAGTGAAGTTCCAGGACAGCTGGGGGCTACAGGAGACCCTGTAATCGAAAAGGACCCCCCACACACACAAAAAAAAGATACTTCTATCCTAGGTCAGGATATATTTTAGGAAAGAGGAAAGATTTCATAGGAAATCTTTTCCACATATATGAAAAAAAAAGATCAAACATAATAGCGTTGAGCCAGGTGTGTTATTCAGAGGATTTCAAAGGAAAGATTTTAAATTCTAGTAAAATGCTTATACTATAAATAATGCCTAATATCTTCACTCTCTTAGTGAATGGGGCTTGAAAGACTTCACCAAAACCAAGTGAGGTAGAAGGAAATCAAACTGATGGAAATCACAATCACATGACAAAGAGGAAAAGAAATATCAATTATATGGTGTTGCCGTGCAGCAGAATTTATTGTGCAAGGGTGGGAAGGGAAGGCCACATCTGCCCACACATGGGTTTCCCTGGTACAAGTGAGTATTGTTTTGTACTAGGTGCCAGGATTGGAAATGCTGCCAGAGAACAAGTACACAAAGTTGTTACGGAAACTAGAATGCATCCACTCAGAGTTTACAAGAACGTTCAGAATGATTTGGTACAATCAACTCTATTTTGCTTTGCCTTATGCCAGTGTGCTCTAAGTAGGGATCTGTTTTTTTTTTATGGGTTTTTTGATCAGCTGTACTTGAGTAAATAAGAATCCAAGAGTCAGGAGATAATGATCACATCACCAAAGTGTGATTTGTGTGTAAGATCTTGGTTCTCCACGTCTGAAGCTTGTTTACACTTGCCTCAACCATGCGAGTATGTTGGTTTCTGTAATAGAAGATCGAGGTAGCTGTTGACAACGACTTCAGAGAGAAACATTTCCTCCAACAGAGCTGTTGTCTGTGAGGCCCTGAGATACTGTGGATGTATCTTCACATACTTTCAAAGTGCCACTGAGACTAGAAGGGGACAATGGCCTTTTGGCCATCAATTGTGTCCTTAATTATGAACTGGAATTTTTCCAGCAATCAGAATCTTTGAAAAAGGTTTTTGTTTTGTTTTACTTGTCTTGTTTTTGAGAGGCTAATTGCATGATGAGGATTTTTGTAGCTTTTGAAGGATCTTTTGAGCCTTTTGATGTTTCAGCAGATGAATCTGTGGAAACTGTCAAGCTGATGATAAAGGTAGGTGTTTGATCCAGGGTTACTAAAATATATATGAATTTAATTATGCAGTACAGCTTAAAATGTACACAGGAGAGAGATACTGCTGGGTATATTTTCAACATATAAGGAATAAAAATTTTTTACATATTACTATGTTTACATGCTAAATTGACTTTTAAAATGGTATCTTTGGAGATGTTAGGTAAGAAAGCAAATGGATCCAGTAAATTCTTAGGGGAAGAAACAAGTTTTACTTCTCTTTAGTGAATTTATGGGTTGTCTCTTGGTCAGATAGTATTGCTGCAATTATTTATAAAAGGACAAAAATGTGGAGCTGGAGAGATGGCTCAGTAGCAGAAGACATGAGTTCAGTTCCCAGGACCCACAGGTGGCTCACAGTTTCCTGTAACTGCAGCTTCAGGGGATCCAACACCTCTGGTAGCCACAGGCACCTACACTCACACATACACACACATGCACATATTAAACAAATAAAAATAAAAATAAAATTTTTTTTTATGTGTATGAATGTACTATCTGCATGTAGGATGCCATGGAGATCAGAAGAGGGTGTCGGATTCCCCTGGAAGTAGAATTAAAGATGGTTCTCAGCCGCCATGTGGGTGCTGAGAATCAAACCCAGGTCCTCTGCAAGAGCAGTCAGTGCTCTTAACCGCTAGGCCATCTCTCCAGCCCATAAAACTTTTTTTAAAGGACAAAAACATTACACTAACTTTAGTACATGCAAGTGGAGTTCGCCGGTTGTCTGATAAATGTCCTGTTTGGTGAGCAAGCAAAGAACCAAAGGGTTTTGGAAACAGAGAAGGCAGGAGAGAATTTGTGGGCTTTAGATTCATTTTCTACTCACACAAACTGAGGCTCAGAGAAGATATCCCCAGGACCACACTACGCTGCCAGAATAAGAAGCGATTTGGGTAGAGTACTTCCCTGTGGCTTTCTTACAAATATCCTCTTTAAAATAAAATAAAGACATAGGCAAAACACTTAGTTTCTGAACATCAAATATTTAATTCAGAGGTGAACATTTCTATTTGTTAAGGGATATTTATTGAGCCATTGTTAATATTTGGTAGACTACTATGATCTATATAGAGCATGGGTGATATTACCATTATATGTCATGGGTCCATTTGGAAGTCTGATGAAGATTATTAATTCCCACTCAGAATTTTTTATTTTTTGTCTTTGAGACAAGGTCTCCCTGTAGCTCCAGCTCTCCTGGAACTCACTATGTAGACCAGGCTGGCCTTGAACTCACAGAGATCCACCTGCCTCTGCCTCCAGAGTACTGGGATTAAAGGTGTGCACCACCACATCTGGCCTCAGAATGTTCTTAAATGCATAAAATAAAACATGAAATATAAAAGGGTATTGTGGTACATGCCTGTGATCCTAGTATTCTGGAAGCTAAGGCAGTAGGGATAAGAGATTGAAGCCAGCCTGAGTTACAGATTATTTCCTTATCTTAAAGGAAACAAACACAAGAACCATTTGAATTTAAACAATTTTCAAATAATAAAAATCAAGATGGTAGTTGGGTGTGGTGGTACACACCTTCAGTCCTAGCCCTTGAGAAACAGAAGCAGGTAAATCCTTGTGAGTTCTAGGCCAGCCAGGGCTACACTGAAAGACTGCCTCACAAAACAAAAACAACCAAACAAAAAGTTAAGTTTGTGATAAAGTAATGTATCATACAGAGTTTTTTGTTTTTGTTTTTGTTTTGTCTTTTTGAGACAGGGTCTCCCTGTAGCCTCAGCTGTCCTGGAACTCACTCTGTAGACCAGGCTGGCCTTGAACTCACAAAGATCCACCTGCCTCTGCCTCCCAAGTTCTAGGATTAAAGGTGTGTGCCACCATGCCCGGCCATACAAAGTTTTTATTAATACTAACTAAACAAGTTCTGGCAATGAATTTAACAACTATTATACTTTTAAAGTTGTGCTAAATATATTAATATAGTATAATATTCTAAGCATGAATATGCCTGCAACATAAAAATGTCTGATTTTTAATTAGTGAAAAATCCATAGGTACAGCTACTTTAGTAAAGATAATTAACTTAGCATTAGGGAAGAGGGAGGAGGGAGGAGGGAGGAGGGAGGACAGGAAATGCTGCATTTCTGGCCAGTAATACAGAGGTGTTTTTTTTTTTTTT
>VZQC01005185.1:78241-99976 GCA_009823505.1 Rhizomys pruinosus | reverse complement strand
AAAAAAAAAAAAAAAAAGAAAGTGCTATAAGTTAGCTGGTTGTGGTGACATATGCCTTTAATCCCAGCACTCAGGAAACAGAGGCAGGTGAGTCTCTGAGTTCAAAGTCAGCTTGGTTTACATACATACAGAGTTTCAGGACAGCTGGGGCTACAGGGAGACCCTGTCTCAAAAAGACAAAAAAAAAAAAAAAAAAAGAAAAAGAAAAGGTGAGACCCCAAGAGGCCAAAGGGAGACATTCAGGAATTGGTTCCAGATTAGGGATACAAGAACAAAGAGAGAATCTTAGACATCTCTGGAAGTATATGGACTAGGTTACTTGGATCTAAGCATCCAGGAACTGGGGTCCAAAGGTTTCCAAGTTACAGAGTGTTTTTTTTTTTAGTCTTTTTGAGACAGGGTCTCCCTGTAGCCCCAGATGTCCTGGAACTCACTCTGTAGACCAGGCTGGCCTTGAACTCACAGAGAACCGAACTGCAGAGATCCGCCTGCCTCTACCTCTGCCTCTGCCTCCCAAGTGCTAGGATTAAAGGCATGCACCACCAAAAGTCTCTTAACCTGCCAGACAAGATTCTCAAGAGGTGCTAAGTTGGGCACCATGGAGCATTCTTCAGAGGAATCCAATTCTCTAAAGCTATCGTTTAGGTAGCTAATGTTTTCCTCTTCCTTTTCTCCTTCTGTCTCCTTCTTCTCCTTCTGTCTCCTTCTCCTTCTCCTCCTCCTTCTCTCCTCCTCCTCCTCCTCCTCCTCCTCCTCCTTCTCCTCCTCCTTCTCCTCCTCCTTCTTTTTCTCCTCCTCCTCTTCCTTATTTTCTTCTTCCTCCCCCTCCTCTTCTTCTTCTTCCTCTCCTCCTCTTCCTCCTCCTCCTCTTCTTCATCTTTCTTCTTCTTCTTCTTCCTCTTCTTCCTCTCCTCCTCCTCCTCTTCCTCCTCTTCCTCTTCTTCACTTCTGATTCTGTTAAACTGTCAGGACAGGAAATTCTGGGACTCATTGAAAGAAAACAATAGGGAGCTGAAATAAAAAGCAAGAATTTATGGCAGAAGAGCACAGACTTATAATTCTTGGAAATAGAAATAAAAATGAAAAAAAAACTCTTCTCGATGATAAACTTGTCTCTTAGTACAAGGTATGCCTCTGGCCCACACTTTGAAGTTCTTCAAGATTATGTTGTGTATTCTCCACTTATAAAGACGATATCATAGTCCTCAGAACCACTTCAACATATGAAAATGTTAGTCACTTACCACTGGTACAGGTCAGAGAATTTTCTTCAAACCTGGCTACTCAAAAAGAGGAAAGTTCTCATTTAGGCAAGCTGATTCTTTTTGTGAGTCTCCGCTGTTGGAGATACTATGAAGAAACACTGTGCAGTTGGCTTTTTTGGAAGTTGATGGCTATCTACTTGGCACTACAAAGAGATTCAGTAGTTGCCTGAGGATGGAGCTACTTTTGTGCAGTCGTTATGATCCAGTAGTTGTTGATGACCTGAGTATTCAAAGATCCCATGTTTTTCATAGGTGATGCAATACTGTTGAGAACTGGTGACTCGGTAGTTGGACTAGCTGGAAAGGTAGCCTTAACTTTATTTAAGAGGTAGCAACTTCATGGTCTGGGCAGGTAACTCAGTGGTAGAAAGCTTGCCTAGCATGAACAATGCCCTGGATCTGAATCCCAGATCTGGACTCCTGCTTGGCCAGTCAAGTCTGCTACACCAAGCACCACAAGTCCAGTCTCCCATGTCCCGCAGCAGCTCCACGCCAGCCCCTTGACAGCACCATTTCTGGCCAAGCCCTTGAGTGCTCACTTTAAAAAAAAATCAAATAGGAGGCTGGCAAGACAACACAACAGATAAAGGTACGTGCTGCCAAGCCTGACCACCTGAGTTCTATCCCTGGGATCTGCATGGCAGGAAAGAACCACCTCCTGCAAGTTGTCCTCTATCTACATACACACACACACACACACACACACACACACACATATTGGTAAATGTTCACACATGTAATGCCACACATGTAAATAAATAAATGTAGTGAGAAAATTTTGAGTTCTATACAGTCATAAGTTAGAAAAACAAAAAAGAATAAAATTTATGATTTATAAATCAAATCACATTTTTAAAATGGCTATTTTTCCGCTTAAGAGCGCCGACCGCTCTTACAGAGGACCCGGGTTCGATCCCCAGCACCCACATGGCGGCCGAGAACCGTCTGAAACTCCAATTCCAGGAGAACTCCAGTTCCAGGGGAATCCTACACCCTCTTCTGACCTCCGCGGCATTGCACGACACGGGTGCACAGACCTGCAAGCATACAGTACATTCATACACATACAGAAATAAATAAAAATTTAAAAAAAATAAAATAAAAAAATAAAAATAAAATGGCTATTTTTCTAAGAGGAGCCATAAGAAAATGACGGACAGAATATGGTCGAGCCAGAATCCAAGTTTAACCTTTCCAGGAGGGCTACTATACAGAAGGGGTGTTTACAGAGATTTCTCATCTGGACTTAATTCGGTTTAACAAAAGCAGACACCACTTCCTCTTTTGGTTTACTGTGGAAGAGGTGGACAAATTTCTGCTTATTCTAAAATAGCAAATATAAAAAAGCAGTACTTGGGGACAATGACGCAGAGTTCAAATTTGCATGGTTGTCTGCTTGTTCTCCGGCTGTCTTTAAGAAAAAAAAATTCTACTGGGTGTGGTGGCGCATGCCTTTAATCCCAGGAGGCAGACACAGGTGGATCTCTGTGAGTTCAAGGCCAGCCTGGTCTATAGAGCAAGCTCCAGGGCAGCTGGGACTAAAGGAAGACCCTGTCTCAAAAAGACCAAAAAAACCACAAAATTCCATTTTATTGTTAGTACACACACATCATTTTTGGTAGGTTTACATCAGTTTTTGAAGACAAAAAAATGGATTGATGATCTTGAAGTAGAATGTATTTTTATTTATTTTTTTATGTGTATGAATATGCTGTCTGCATGTAGGTCTGTGCACTTGTGTTGTGCAATGCCGCAGAGGTCAGAAGAGGGTGTTGGATTCCCCTGGAACTGGAGTTAAAGATGTCTCAGCTGCCATATGGGTGCTGGGAATGGAACCCAGGTCCTCTGCAAGAGCAGTCGGAGCTCTTAACCACTAAGCCATCTCTCCAGCCTGTAGAATGTAGTTTTTATTGAAAGTAGGATGTTTGAGTGTGCTCCCCACCAGGGTATCTTGATTTGTTTGTTTCCAAAGGGGAAAATCAAATCTTATATATGTCCAGCAATGATTTGTATATGGTATTGTTTATCTCAGAGCATCTGACTTTCTTGAGTGTAACTGGCCAGCTGGTCTTGATTCCTCTTCCGTGTCCTCGTTCTCTTCCTTCTTTTTTATTTTTTTCTATGTGTACGAATATTTTGTCTGCATGTATATAAGTGTACCATATACATGCAGTGCCCACAGAGGGCAGAAGAGGGCATTGAATTAGCTGGAACTGGAATTACCGATGGTTGTTAGCTGCCCTGTGGGTGCTGGAAACCAAACCTAGGGTCCTCTGTAAGAGGAGCCAGTGCTCTTAACTACTGAGCCATGTCTCCAGCCCCAGCATGAATATTCTTTCTTACTGAGTGAATTTATTAGAGACTATCAGAACAAAGTGTTCTAAGCCAGCTTGCTGGGCTGGCTTCATGTGCAGCAGACAAGAACCTGAACTTGTTTTTTTGATTCGAGTCACTGAAATGGGCCCTAAATAAAAACACTGGCGACTCAGATTTCATCAATAGCATCACTCCTCCAAGGACTTTTGAAATCTCTTTTATTTTACTATGGCAATGTTTACTTGGGAAGAGGTAAATGGATGAAACAAACCATAAACCTGTAGCCAGAGCAGGTCCAGAAGGACCCAGAGAAAATTTAGTTTAGTTTTTTTTTTGAGACAGGGTCTCATGTAGCCCAGCCTGATGTCAAACTTGCTATGTAGCTGACACTGATCTTGAACTCTTGAATCTCCTGCCTCTGCTTCCCAGCCTCTCAAGTGTGATGATTTCAGGCAAGTGTGACAGGCTGGACTGGCTAAAGAGCACATGAAGGACCTGGAGACCAGATACTTCTGAAAAAGCCCCCAGTGACAGGCAGTCGGAGGCAGTGCCCTGTGCTTGCACCTGCCCAGCCAAGAGCAGGCCACTGAAGAAAAGTGTTGGTGTCCATAATCCACTAAAAAGGAAGCGACGCCAATCTCCCTTTTCCTTAGGCACTGGAAGGTATTCATCTTTTACTCCCACCTCCTTCCTGCATTTGCTTGGTTTTTAGTTTGGGTTTGGCTTGATTACATTGTTGTTAACAGGCTTAACATTTTCCCCAAACTTTCCATCTTTACGTCAAATGTCTCAGTTCTGCCTACTTTCCTATTTGGATTACAAAATAAAAGGAAACTTTTAAAAACACCTGTATTTAGTATTTCCCTATTTAAATGGCAAAAGCAAACATATGTGGTTATTGTTTTATAAAAAGGCAAATCACACTGACAAAAAGGCACAGAATGTAAGAAATGTCCCTCCAGCCCTTGATTCTGTTAATCTACAAAATTAATCTCAGAAAGGAACTTTTTTAATTGGCCAAAGGTTTAGAACTGGCAATATCTCCAGATTAAAGCATAACACAATGGAGAAGTGCTTTCTTCTTTTTTTTTTTTTTTCTGTCTTTTTGAGTTAGGGTCTCCCTTTAGTCCCAGCCGGCCTGGAGCTCATTATGTAGACCAGGCTGGGCTTGAGCTCACAAAGATCTGCCTGCCTCTGCCTCCCGAGTGCTGGGATTAAAGGCGTGCACCACCACGACCAGCAGAGAAGTGCTTTCTTGCACTAACACCTCTAAAAGCAAAGCATGGTGCAAACTGTCAGCATTCCTCTTGCATATCTGACTCTGCAGACCAAGTCTCAGAGTCCTGCACTCTCCTTCCCTTCACGCAAAGCAAGAAGTTCTGTTATGTCCTCAGGAAGGGAGCAAGATGACATGTCACAGAAGGAAACTAGCTTTACTTCACCCTGTGTACACATATCATAGCAGCTAGAGGTGCTCAGAGTAACTTCTAAAGCAGGTGACCCTAACCAACTTCAGGTGCTGAGTATGTCCCTTTCTCTCCTTTTAGAAAGAAGACAAACCTACTCTCTACGTGTTCAATGCTGTAACCCAAGAGACCCTGCCAATAATGGAGAACATGGCTATTCTTGGTAAAAAGGTGTCTGATCTGAGAACGCTGGTATCTCTGAGATGTGGTTTTCCTGTCAGTATCTACTGTCTGCGTACACCCAAGGGACTGGAGATGTATGACTGCAACACACTTGTGGACTACCAAACTGATCTCGGTACTGCTCACCACATTTCATGTCAGCTGCCACACAGAATCAGAGCTCCTTGATACCAGGTTTTGCAGCTTTTCAAGAGAAAATGGAAATGTAGATTTTTTTTTTTTTTATGTGTATGAATGTACTGTCTGCATGCAGATCTGTGCACCCGTGTCGTGCAATGCCGCGGAGGTCAGAAGAGGGTCTCGGATTCCCCTGGAACTGGAGTTCTCCTGGAATTGGAGTTACAGACGGTTCTTAGCCACCATGTGGGTGCTGGGGATCGAACCCGGGTCCTCTGCAAGAGCGTCGGTGCTCTTAACCGCTAGGCTATCTCTCCAGCCCGGAAATGTAGATTTTTAAATGCAGATTTAAAACTTACTTATTTACCTTAAAATAGTTGATACATTGCATGGTTTAAGTTTCCCTGGTCTCCTGGTCTTCCAAATATTCAGTCTCCTCCTTCACTATAAGCAACCGTGATGATGACTATCAAGATTTAAGATAAAAAATGTCTCCAAATTAAGTCACAACAAATAGAATTCTTGCTAAACTGAAATCTTCGTGAGCACACTAAAGGGGTAAATTATAAAGTGTGTTCTTGTGTCTGGGTCCATAGATAAGCAGGAAAATCTCATAGCTCTGCTTATTTTAAAGAAAAAATTTATTTTTATTTTATGTGGATGAGTGAAGTAAATGTACCACATTTGCTGCAATGCCCACAGAGGCCAGAAGAGGGCACCACAGCCCTTAGAACTGAAGTTATGAATGGTTGTTAGCTGCCAAATGGGTGCTGGGGACTGAACCCAGGTCCTCTGCAAGAGCAGTCAGTATTCTTAACTATTAAAAATTTATATGTATGTGTCTGTGTCTGCATGTGTACATGTGTGTAGATGCCCACAGAGGCCAGAAGAGGGCATTGGATCCCCTAAAGCTAGAGTTACAGGTAGTTGTCAGTCACCTGACTTGGGTTCTAGGACTGAACTCCAGTCCTCTGCAAGAATAACAAATGTTCTTGCTGGGTGTGGTGGCATACGACTTTAATCCACTCAGGAGACAGAGGCAGGCAGATCTTTGTGAGTTCAAGGCCAGCCGGGTCTACAGAGTGAGTTCCAGGACAGCTGGGGCTACAGGGAGACCCTGTCTCAAAAAGACCAAAAAAAACCCCACAAATGTTCTTAACCCCTGAGTCATCTCTCTAGTCCCACCCTACTTATTCTTTTTAATTCTATTATTAAATTTTTATTTTATGTGTATGAATGTATTGTCTACATGTATATAAGTCACCCAGGTCATGCAATGCCTGTGGAGGTCAGAAAAAGGTGCTGGATACCCTGGAACTTGAATTAAGGACAGTTGTTAGCCACCATGCAGGTGCTGGGTTCTGAATAGCTTTAGTGTCAACTTGACACACCTGGGTTGAGGGAGCCTCAATTGGGGAATTGGCTCCATTTGATTGGCCTGTGGCCACATCTGTGGAGTATTGTCTTGATTGTCAAGCAGTGTGGGAGGGCCCAGCCCACAATGAGTAGTGCCACCCTGGGCAGGTTGTTGTGTACAGTATAAGAAGGCAGGCTGGACATGAGCCAGGGGAGCAAGCCAGTGAACAGCATTCCTCCATGACCTGTGCTTCAGCAACTGCCTCCAGGTTCCTGCCCTGAGTTCCTGCCTTGGGCTCCCTAAGTGATGAACTGTGACCCAGGAGATGTAAGCTGAATAAACCCTTTCCTCCCCAAGTTGGTGTCGGTCAGAGTGTTTTGTCACAGCAATGGAAGACAAACTAGAACACCCAGGTCCTCTATAAGAGCAGTGAGTGTTCTTAATCACTGAGCCTCTCTGCAGGCCACACTCTGCTTATTCTTTTTAAAAATTATTGTATGTATATGAGTGTGCTCTCTGCATGTGTGTTAGTGCATCTATATTGTACAATGCCAACTGAGGTCAGAAGAAGGCATTGGAGCCCCTGGAAATGGAGTTATGGATGGTTGTTATCTGCCATGTGGGTGCTGGGAATCAAACCCAGGTCCTCTGTAACAGCAGTCAGTGCTCGTAACCACTGAACCATCTCTACAGCCCCAATACAATTACTTAATGAAACATCAAAAAATAAAACAACTAGGATAGATTTTGGATGACTGTCTTTCACTTACATATTTCTTAGATTTTGAGATTTTAAAATTTGAAAAGAATTTATAAATTGCACCGTTCAAGCCTACCTTTCACAGAATAAAAAACAACAAGCAAAGTTTCTGAATGATTCACACTAGGTATGTTGAGGAAACACACCACTGTCTTAAAATAAACATCTCAGGAGAAGTTTGAAGGAGAGATTTTCAGATATAAGGTCCAGAGCCCAAGAAACATCTGGGTAGATGACCTGTTTACTCTGAAAATATTAGAAGACAGACAAGGAAAGAATGCTCACAAAGGAAAAAGGGGAGAGGGACTTTGGTCTGCTTCTTAGTATTCCTGAAACATAACTATCATTCCCAAGGTAGCCAGATGAGCTTTTTTAATGAGAGAGTGAAGAAATCCTCGGTCAGCACTCTCTTCTAGATTCTACCTCTCCACATGCTACTCAATGAACCATCCCTGTTGCTTTCTGGAGGTGAACTTTGGATCATTCTCCAAAAGCAGTGGAACATTAAAAAGTTTTGAAAAAGCAGGTTGAAAACCAAAGCTGTACGTATCTTAGTCACTGTACATCCAGCTGCTCATTCAGAAATATGTAAAGGCGTTTCTATACCTTAGGCATTTCCACTAAAGTGGTAGCAATGCAGCATGGGTATAGCCTCAGTTATTCAATAAGCCAGGTAGGTGGAGGCTAAAGGGCTCACAAGAAGGCATTCAGGGGAATGTGGGCTGGAGCTCACAGATGCAGAGCAAGGATCATCTGAGAGGAGGAACAGAAGTCATTCCAGGCTTCTAGGCCAGGAGAACAACTCGAGTGACAGGCTTAGGCACATGGAGGGACTGAAAAGAAGAGATTTCTCTAAAGAATGAAGGAACTGACGACACAGTGAGACGTGGTGAGCACAGACTGAGGAAGCCCTCCGGAAGTGACGGCCCAGGCTCCTCCGTTCTGCAATGGCAGAAGCATCACATTGTAGTAAGTGGTATTAAAAATGGACAGGAGCCAGGCATGGTGGCGCACACCTTTAATCCTAGCACTTGGGAGGCAGAGGCAAGTGGATCTTTGTGAGTTCAAGGCCAGCCTGGACTACAGAGTGAGTTCCAGGACAGCTGGGGCTACAGGGAGACCCTGTCTCGAAAAGACCAAAAAAAAAAAAAAAAATGGACAGGAGTGCTGAGTGTGGTGGCACACGTCTTTAATCCCAGCACTTGGAAGGCAGAGGCAGGTGGATCTCTGTGAGTTCAAGGCCAGCCTGGTGTACAGTGTGAGCTCCAGGTCAGCTGGGACTAAAGGGAGACCCTGTCTCAAAAATACCAAAAAATAAATAAATAAATAAAAAGTAAAATAAATGGATAGGAGTGAAGCGAGCCTGGAAATAGGACTATACACTAACTGACCATTTTAATCCCCACATTAACTCATTGCACTAACAATGAGAGAAATAAAAGAAACATGAGAAAAAAGAAACAGCCCTACTGAATTTTAAAAGGAAGCAATTCATTCTCCAAAGCTAGTTTTACCCTAATAATAATACTGGTTTAAAGCCGGGTGTGGTGGCTCACGCCTTTAATCCCAGCACTTGGGAGGCAGAGGCAGGTGGATCTCTGGGAGTTCAAGGCCAGCCTGGTCTACAGAGAAAGTTCCAGGTCAGCTGGGACTATAGGGAGACCCTGTCTCAAAAAGAAATAATAATAATAATAATAATAATAATAATAATACTGGTTTATAAAGACACAACAACAAAAAAGAAATTTACACACCAATTTCCCTGAAGAATGAGGGTATAAAAATTCTCAACAAAATCATTTCAAACAAAATTGAAGAGTACATTAAAGGACCTGGGAAGATAGAGTAGCCATTAAAGTGCTTCCTATGCAGGCAGGAGGTCTTGAGTTTGGACTCCAAGAACCCATGTAAAAGCCAAGTACAGTGACATGTGTCTATAACCCGAGTACCCAGAGAGACATAGACAGGTACAGTGACATGTGTCTATAACCCCAGTACCAGAGAGCCATAGACAGGTACAGTGACATGTGTCTATAACCCCAGTACCAGAGAGCCATAGTCAAGCAGATCCCCAGAGCTTGCTGGTCAATCTTGATGAATTAGTGAGCTACTGGTTCAGTGAGAACAACAGAAGAAAAGACACCTGATATCAACCTCTGGCCTCTACTTACATATATATGTGCACACACAAACACATATGCATATATGAAGGTACATACAGGACATATTAAGGGACTGAAGACATGGCTCAGCAGTTAAGAGCATGTATAGCTCTTGCAGAGGACCCAAGTTCAATTTCTCAGCATCCATGTCTGGTGGCTTGCAATTGTCTGTAATTTCAGCTCAAGGGGATGCAGTGCCCTCTTCTGTTCTTCATAGAAACACTCACATGTGCACATACCCTGCCCCCAGATCCACACATATACATCTTATTAAACTATAATAACCACTTTTAAAGACATATGAAAGAGATCAACACTATTTTCAAGTTGGCTTCATTCTAAGGATCCAAGGATGGTTCAGCATATAGAACTCGATAAATGTAAATAACAAATAAATACAGATTAAGATCACATGCTCATCTTGATAAATGTAGAAAAGGCCTTTGACAAAGTTAACATCCCTTCATGATAAAAGCCCTGAATAAACTAGGAATAAATGGTTTATATCTCACATATAAAAAAGCTATATATGACAAACCTATAGCCAATATTATACTAAGCAGTGAAAAAAAAAACTGGAAACCATTTCTTTAAAGTCAGGAATGAGACAAAGGTGCCCACTCTTTCCTAACAGTGCCTGAAGTCTTTACTGGTGCAGTAACAGAGAACTGATAAAAACAGGGGGGAAGGCTGGGCGTGGTGGTGCACGCCTTTAATCCCAGCACTTGGGAGGCAGAGGCAGGCAGATCTTTGTGAGTTCAAGGCCAGTCTGGTCTACATAGCGAGTTCCAGGACAACTTGGGAGACCCTGTCTCAACCCCCCCCCAAAAAAATAGGCAAGGAAAAAAGAAGTCAAAGTATCCATATTTGCTGATGACATAAAAGACTGTAAAGACGCCACCAGAAAACTCTTCAGCATGACATAAATTTTCAGCAAATAGCAAGATACAAACAGCAGTAGCTTTTGTGTACATGAATAATGAACTCATTGAGAAGGAAGCTAGAAAAAAAAATACCATTCACCATAGTTTAAAAAACGGGGGGGGGGGCAGGTGTGGTGGTGCACCCCTACATCGTGAGTCCTAGACCAGCTAGAGCTACAGGGAGACCCTGTCTCAAAAAGACCAATTAATTAATTAATTATTAATCAATTAAGTAAAAAGTAAAAAGTAAACTATGGGCTGAAGATGGCTCAGTGGTCTGCTCTTGCAGAGGACTGGGGTTTGAATCCCAGTAACATTTGTAACTCCAGTTTCAATGCCCTCTTCTGACCTCTGCAGGCATAGCATGACATGGGTGTACTTACATACATGCAGGCAATATATTCATACACATAAAATAGAGTGATTTTAATATCTTTTTAAAGTAAACTACTTAATAGCCTAACCAAGGAGATGAATGCTCCCTACAATGAAAATGTAAGCCACTGCAGAAGAACGTAAAGAAGATACTAGAAGAGGGACAGATGGTCATGGATCAGCAAAGTGATATTGTGGAAATGGCTATATTATGAAAAGCAATCTAGGGCTGGAGAGATGGCCTAGTGGTTAAGAGCGCCAACTGCTCTTGCAGAGGACCTGGGTTCAATCCACAGCACCCACATGGCGGCTGAGAACCATCTTTAACTCCAGTTCCAGAGGAATCCGACGCCCTCTTCTGACCTCCACAGCATTGCACGACACGGGTGCACAGACCTACATGGAGACAGTACATTCATACACATAAAAAATAAAATTAAAAAATATATATTTTTTGGTCTTTTTGAGACAGGGTCTCCCTGTAGCCCCAGCTGTCCTGGAACTCACTCTGTAGACCAGGCTGGCCTTGAACTCACAAAGATCGTCTGCCTCTGCCTCCCAAGTGCTAGGATTAAAGACATGCGCCACCATGCCCGGAAAAAAAAATATTTTTTAAAAAAAAGAAAAGCAATCTACACATTCAACACATTCCCCATCAAAATTCCAGTGGCATTCTTCAAAAACTAGAAAAAGAAATCCTAAAATCCACACAGAAGTACAAAAGACCACCACAGCCAAAGCAATATTAAGCCAAAATCCAGGAACTAGAAACTGCATTTAGCTCTCAACAGATGAATGGACAAAATGTGTGGGGGCCAGGTGTGATGGTATACACCTTTAATGTACTACTTGGGAGGCAGAGGCAGATGGATCTCTGTGAGTTCCAAGCCAATCAGAGCTACAAAGTGAGATTATGTCAAGAAAAAAAGAAAGAAAGAAAGAAAGAAAGAAAGAAAGAAAGAAAGAAAGAAAGAAAGAAAGAAAGAAAGAAAGAGAGAGAGAGAGAAGAAAGAGAGAGAAAGGAAGGAAGGAAAGAAGGAAAGAAAGAGAAAGAAGAAAGAGAGAAAGGAAGGAAGGAAAGAAAGAAAGAAAGAAAGAGAGGAAGGAAGGAAGGAAGGAAGAAAGGAAGGAGGAAGGAAGGAAGGAAAGAGAGGAAGGATGGAAGGAGGGAGAAGGAAAGAAAATGAGTCAAATACGTGTAAATGACCTTTCAATATGGACATGCTCTGGACAGATGACTTTTACTTATCTTGCAAGGAAAATGTGAATCTTATTTTAGCTTGGTTATAATGTAGACAAACTTACTAAGCTTTGTGCTCCTCTTATACCCTATCTAAAACATACAGACTTGTGCCAGGCGTGGTGGCGCACGCCTTTAATCCTAGCACTTGGGAGGCAGAGGCATGCAGATCTTTGTGAGTTCAAGGCCAGCCTGGTCTACAGAGTGAGTTCCAGGACAGCTGGGGCTACAGGGAGACCCTGTCTCGAAAAGACCAAAAAAAAAAAAAAACAGACTTATTCCCTCATGACCCATCCCTGCCCTTGACCTAGAACGATGTGTGATTTTGTTTATGTGTGTGTGTGTGTGTGTGTGTGTGTGTGTGTGTGTTTTGCATATCAAGTGTAGTAACCAGTGGAGAGTCGTTTAACACAAAAATTTCCCATTTATGTTGTGAACAAAAGATGGGATTAAATTGATAACATCTGTTTGTAGTTATATATGAGCTAGTCTAGGTCAACAGGGGTCAGAAGCAACAAAAATCTCTGGTAAGATAAGGATCTGCTTTTACTTCCCCATTTCCTGCTGGATATACCTTTGAATATAACAGAGAGCAAGGCCTTTGATCAAGAACACGGTTGTAAAAGAGTTCGGAAGGAACAAGTTCTCAGAGTGGTTTGAGTCTCTTCTTGGCTAAAATGGATGCTCAGAGTCAGGCATAACCATAATATAATGTCACATATGTATTGTATAGACAAATAGACAATAGAATTTCATTCAGCTATAAACAAAGATGAAATTATAATATGTATAGGGAAATAGATGGAACTGGAAATCATGACGTTAAGCAAAAATAAGTTAGAATTGGACAAATACTGCATGTTTTCTCTCATATGCAGAACCGAGATTTGTGTGTGTATGACTCAGTGTGTATATGTGTGTACATTTCATGAAAGTAAGAAGAGAATAAAAAAAAAAGTAGAAAGAAATCTTAAGGGAGGGGGAAGGTGGGATAAAGAGTAGGCAATGAAATACAAGTAGCTCAAGATCAGAAGGGGCTGCTTAGGGCCCAGAAAGAGTGGGCAGGTGGAGGGGAGGGCAGAGAGGAGAAGAGACAGATTAGAACCAAGGATGATGACACATGTGTATAAAAATGTCATGATTAAACTACGCTGCCTGCTAACTTAAAAATCAATTAAAAGTATTTTATATTTTATCAAGAAAGTAAAGAAAGTTCCAGTACTCTATGGTGATGGGAAAAGTACAAAAAAAGGAGTTTGACTACTTTGAATCCCAAGCTTTAGACATGAAGAAATCTAGAGGGTTTTTTAAAGTTAGTCGCCATTCAGTTAGGAGCAGAACTGTTTAATGCAACTGAAGTCTTTTAATTCTCCTCTATGGCAGAGAAACATGGAACTGGGGCTTGGGTAGTAGGCTGAGTTGGCAGATATGGTGTAGGCATCCTACCCACAATAGTGGGGGCTGAGCTCTATGAAGAGTTCTCTTCAGAGCAGAGAGAGGGATGAAACAAGGGCCAAAGGCCAGTTCTCAGGGCAGCCTGAGCTCAAAGCAAGCAGACATAAAAGCAGTCAGAAAATAAGAGATGGAAAGCTGTTGGTCTAAATAGAATTGGGGTTTGTATTGAAGCAGATGGTGAAGAAGATTCTTGGAAAAGGTGAGATGATTCTAAGAAAAGGCCTGATTTGTATTAAAGGTCATTGATAAGTTCTAAGAGTGGTTTTAACAAAGTAGATGGAGACAGCTTGTAGCGCTGAAGAAAACAAAAAGTGTTTCTAGGTGATAGGACATTTGGTATCTAACTTACCAAGAATCTATCATACTAAACATTGCCTAATACTGGTGTCAAGACTGGGATGCCTCCCTCTGAGTTGTTGGTCCCCAGAGATCCTCAAAACAATATAAGCAATGCCTCTGCTGTTTGTCCACCAGAACCAGGTTTTAAGACCCTATTACTGAAGGCATCACATGCTCTGGTCACAGGACATTGAGAAATCTAGCTGGACCTGAGCTAGAAGCTTCTTCTATGCTGCCCATCACATAGAGCCAGAAAGCACAATGCAAGCAACTTGGGGTGAATTGTCATCAGTAGTATTTTTCAGTTATGGTCTGTGTGTTACACTATTGAATGGCCAGACATTGCTGCAACAACAGCAAGTCTGTTATAGGGTTAACCAACCACTTTCCGATCGAATTTGAGGCCTGCTCCACATGAGAGAACTCGTATCTGGTAGCATAAACCTGCTCAAAAGTCCACAGCTGGAGAGACCATAGGCTACAGCTACTGTTTTGCTGAATGGACATGATATGCCCATCTAACTGCCTTCTAAATAATGATGTTTATTCCCATGGGTTAATGTTGCTGTCAATTTTAGTCAGAGAAGCTTTTTTTTTTTGCAGTGGGCAGCACTTACTGTAGAGATCCCTAATTGGTTAAAGTGATGACGATAAGTCACTGTTGAATACTCAGCCATAAATGGGGCATCTGTCTCACTCCCTCCAAGGTTCAGGAAGCAATTCAGAAGAGAAGATGCAAGGGCCAGGGAATGGGATAGAATATCGTGGAATTCAGCCGGGCGTGGTGGCACTTGCCTTTAATCCTAGCACTTGGGAGGCAGAGGCAGGCGGATCTTTGTGAGTTCAAGGCCAGCCTGGTCTACGGAGTGCGTTCCAGGACAGCTGGGGCTACAGGGAGACCCTGTCTCAAAAAGACAAAAAAAAAAAAATATATCGTGGAATGCTGACTTCTGGGTAGGACATGACCACTATATTCTTGAACTCTGAACATTTGTTGTTTTTTTTTAATTTTTTTTTGTACTGTCTGTATGCAGGTCTGTGCACCCGTGTCGTGCAATGCCGCGGAGGTTAGAAGAGGGTCTCGGATTCCCCTGGAACTGGAGTTCTTCTGGAATTGGAGTTTCAGACGGTTCTCTGCCGCCATGTGGGTGCTGGGGATCGAACCCGAGTCCTCTGTAAGAGCGGTCAGCGCTCTTAACCGCTAGGCCATCTCTCTAGCCCTGAACTCTGAACATTTGTGACTATCTGCACAAGACTGGTGCAAAAATGAACCCCTCTACATCCTGTCATAGAGAAGGAAGGAGCTCCTAAGGCCCCACCCCTTTTTGAAGATCTGGAGTTAGTTAATTGATCCTGGGGGGAGGAGAGACTTAAATGTTCATGCTCATTTAAATAACCCCTTGTCCATGCTCCTGTAAGCAACCCTAATGAAGCTCATTGGGTCATTAAATAATTACATAAATATTTTAAAACAGCATGAAAGTAGAAGAGGAAGGTGATCAGTGGTAGAAGATGGCAGACCAGAGAGGACAATGGGTTAACTATAATCAGAATACATTATACACATACATGGAAATGTAAGTGAAACCCATTATTATTTGTAATTAATATGTTAGTAAAAAGATTGAAAAACAAGATAAATGAGGGAATAAAGGCTTTTTGATAATAGAGCACTGAGTAACTAACTTATCAAAAATATATCAGGTTCATATTCTAATACAGATTATTTTGTTATTTAAAACTAAGTGGGCATAGCTGGGCATGGTGGCGCATGCCTTTAATCCTAGCACTTGGGAGGCAGAGGCAGGCGCTGTTGTGAGTTCACGGGCAACCTGGTCTACAGGTGAGTTCCAGGACGCTGGGGTACAGGGAGACCCTGTCTCGGGGGGGGGGGGAAAAGGACCAAAATAAAAAAAAAAAAAAGAAGAAAGAAATTAAGAAAATAAATGCATCACTCATAAACTCTTCATTTTTTTAAGTTCTTTGTTTTTTTTTAACCTTTGCTATTTTTATTTTATGTGTATGACTGTACTGCCTGTATGTAAGCACACCCATGTCATGCAAGGCCTGAAGAGGTCAGAAGAGGGCATCAGATCTCTTGGAACTGGAATCGGGATGGTTGTCAGCTGCCATGGGGGTGCTGAGGACTGAACCCGGGTCCTCTGCGAGAGCAGTCAGTGCTCTGAGCACTGAGTCAGCTCTCTGGTCCGAACACTTCATGCTGTTAAGGGCAGGCTAAGCACATAGCATGAGAAAATGACAACGCTTTAAGAGCAGGGTTCTGTCAACTCAGACCCTGACGTCCCAGCAGGCTCCCAGGTAGGTCTATCAGTCCTAGATCCATGGAGACCTAATATGCCATTTTATTCCTTTATTTAATTATTTCATTTTTATTTATTTTGTGTATATGAGGTATTGAGCATTGTATTACGTTCACCATTTCATTGCTATGCCCTGGCAAGTCAGAAAAAGTAGGCAATAGATCTTCTAGAACTGGAGTTATGGATGGTTATTACCCTCCAGGTAGATGCTGGAAAGTAAACCCAAGACCTTTTCAAGAGCAGGCAGTACTCTTAACCACTGAGCCATCCCTCCAGCCTAAGTCTTGGTTTCTTACAAATAATAAGTCTTGGTTTCTTACAAATAAATAAAATAGGGGTTGCTCTTGCAGAGGACCCGGGTTCTATTCCCAACACCCACATGGTGTCTAACAACAGTCCATAACTCCAGTTCCAGGGGCTCCAGGGGACCTCCTCAGGTATTTCATGACATGGGTACACTTAGATACATGTAATCAATATACTCATACATGAAAAATTAAAAAAAAAAAGAAACCAAGACTTAGAGGTTAAATGACTTCATTGAGATCATACTGCCAATAAACGGTGATCATACCACAGCTGGCTTCTTCCCAACACTTTTTACTGACTATCAGAATGCTGTTACTGACGTCCTTTAAGTTCTGATCAATGTTTACTTTTGTTTTTCCTGTCGTATTTGGAAGCCCAAACCAGAGAAATGTTTTGGACAGAAAGAAAAAGCCCAACTTCACCAGGCAGATGTTGAACACATCTGTATGAAGGAGGAGGCATCCTGGGCCACGCAGGAGAGTTGAGGACAACTGCCTGGAACAGGCATTTTGTCACCTCTGCTTTCTTTTGTGGTCTGGGCATGGTGGAGTACTTTGCAAGTGGAGATTAGGCAGGTGCAGGTTTGCAAGCTCATACAATTTTGTAAGTCTCCTTAAAAATGAAAAAAATCCAAAGCTAGTGGGTTAGAACACGCATGTGGAGCCTGAAGCCGAATTCTTGGTTTTACACTTTTCAGGGATAAATGGGGCTGCATTTTCTAGAGCAACAACATTTTTCACTTAAATTTCTGTTTTCCAGTAGATTTTCTAAGCTTTGGAGGAATTAAATTGTGTGACAAAGAAAGCATTATAGACCATTAAGAATGAAAGGACTAGCTAGTCAATGGTGCTTGCTAACTTGTTAAGAAATTCTTTGGATATTGAAAAGTGGAGCATTACGAGAAAACTATCAATCTTTGTTCTTTGAGAAATGAACACTGCTTTACTACAAAGAACTGGATTGAAAATTGTAACATCTGCATTTGCTAACAGACAGAACATTAGTGTAGAATAAAATACAAGTTCAGTGGATGTTGCTCTGCCAGATGTTGAGCACTGAACTAGCTGAGACCTTAAGACTAAGGTAGGACAGATGGGCAGGGAAAACCATCCATCAGACATCTAGCAGAAGGAAGTTAGCCTCAAATAAGTCCTGCTTGTGGAAGTCCTAGAATAGGCAGCGATGTCATCAACTAGTAATCATAAGGAAAGGAAGCAGGAGATGGCCCTCAGGAAACCCAGTCGGGAAAAAGAGGGTGAGCTATTTATATTTCTCTACTTAAGGAATGAATCTCACAAAAGTGGGAAATCAAACAAGCTGATTGATGACACTCGAAGTGCTGAAAACACACAAACTTTATCCCGGAGATTGGGGCTACATAGTGGGAGATTTGGAGGTTGTTCTTCAGTCCTAAAGCCAACAAGGTGGGGTGGGGTTTGGGCACTCATGACATAGTGCCCAAAGTGGGAATTGGTCAGGGTGGACAGGGTATGTTCTGGGTACTTCTGACTAGGATGGACAGGAATGCCAGAGCCCCACAGAATCTCTGACCTGCTGTTCTGGAATCTTCACAAAGTCCCCTCCTTTTGTAACAAGACTGGTTTGTTTGTTTGTTTGTTTGTTTGTTTGTTTGTTTGTTTTTTAATACTTTTTGTTGAAGTTTTGTATTTTTTTTTTTGAGACAGTCCCAGCTGTCCTGGAGCTCACTCTGTAGACCAGGCTAGCCTTTAACTCACAGAGATCCACCGGCCTCTGCCTCTGCCTCCTGAGTGCTGAGATTAAAGACGTGCACCACCACGCCCGACTAAGAAAGTTTTCTTTTTTTTTTTTTTTTTTTTTTTTTTGGTTTCTCGAGGCAGGGTATCCCTGTAGCCCCAGTGTCCTGGGACATTTGTCTGTAGACCAGGTGGCCATTGAAAAACTCACCAAAGATCCGACTGGTTCTTGCCTCCCAAGTGCTCGGATTAAAGGTATGCACCACCACGCCGGCTATTATCTATTCCTGGAGTATAGCCAGGCCTTCGGGAGGACACTGCCTCAGCTACAGAGGGCCAACGAAGCCAGACTACAAGCCTAGGCTAAAGCTTTCACTGCTCATCTGTGAATGCTGTTCACAATAAATAGAAACAGCAAATCATTTACGTCATTTGGAACAACATTTAAAGCCCTTTTTGTTCAGTGATACTCATAAGAATTAAACTTTTTCCTTATTTTATTTTTCTCCTGAAGAATTGAAGAACAATCATCAACGGCAAGTGGCAGTTGCAGTAAAGCAACACCAAGAGCCGGGTTTTTATTTGTTACTTAGCATTGCAAAGCACAGTTTTGCTTATGCATTTTCTTTTTTTTTTTAATTCTTTTTTTTTGTATTTATCTTTGTATGTGTATGAATGTACTTGTCTGCATGTAGGTTTGTGCCCCCGTGTCGTGCAATCTGCAGAGGTCAAAATAAGGGGTTGCATTCCCCTGGGGACTGGATTAATAAAGTTGGTTCTCAGCTGCAATGGGGGTGCTGGGGATCGGAAACCCGGGTCCTCTGCAAGAGCAGTTGGTGTTCTTAACCACTTAGGCCATCTCTCCAGGCCCCCGAACTTATGGCATTTTCATACGTACTTGGTTTGTCTTTTTTCTTTTTTTTTTTTTTTGTGAGCTTGAGCCTTTAATGTGCCAGCACTCCAGATATTTATTTATTTATTTATTTATTTATTTATTTATTTATTTATTTATGTCTTTTTAAGAGAAGGTCTCCCAGCTAGCCTGGAACCCCCTATGGAGACTAGGATCTCATAGAGATCCACCTACTTCTGTCTCTCAAAGTGCTGGGATTAAAGGTGTGTACTATTGTGCAGGGCTTCATTTCTGAGAGTTGGTTCTCTCCCTCTACTATGTGGGTTCTGAGGGTTAAGCTTAGATCCAGACCTGGTGGCAAACACCTTTACTTACTGAACCATCTTTCCAACCTTCAAAATAAATTATTTATGATTGATTATCAGTACATTTTTTATTTATATACCTATTTGGTATACCTGTATACCCAAAATTGCGTAAAAGTTTCTTGAACAAACAGGAATTGCTAAAAGTTTAAGAAGCCCTGGTTTTTAAAAAAATGAGAGGAATTAAAAAAAAAAACTCCTAGATACAGAGTTTTAATTTTATTTTTTTTTGAGACAGGGTCTTCCTATAGTCCCAGTTGGCCTGGAACTCACACTGTAGAGCAGGCTGGCCTTGAACTCACAGAGATCTGCCTGCCTCTGCCACTGGGATTAAAGGCTGAGCCACCATGCCTGGCTTAAAGATGGTTCTTAGCTGCCATGTGGGTGCTGGAAATCTAACCCAGGTCCTCTGCAAGAGCAGAAGGAGCTCTTAACCACTGAGCTATCTCTCTCTAGCCCCCAGAGTTTTAATTTTTAATAGAAATTCTGAAACTCTCTAGGGGTTTGGGCATTGCAGAATGTCCATGGAAGTGAAATGGCTTTTCCAAGCCAATAAAGGCCTCAACTAAACCCCCATCTCCTTATTACAAGGGTACCTTCTACTTCTTGCTCTGTTTGGGGGAAATCTATCATTTACAAGCACCCTTGCTTGTGGGGTAGAGAGATATCTCAGCAGTTAAGAGTACTGGCTGCTCTTACAGAAGACCCAGATTCAACTCTTCTGTCCTCCGCAGGCACTGGACAATACGGGTGAGCTTACATACATCCAGACATAACACTCATACACATAAAAAATAAAAGTAACAAATCAACCAATCAATCAGTAAAGTATGGGACTGGAGGTTTGGCTCAGTGACTACTAGCACTGCATGCTCTTGTAGAGGACCTGGGTTCAGTTTTGACCACCCACACAGTGGCTCACAACTCCCTCTTCTGGCCTTCTTGGGCACTAGGCAAACATTCAGGCCAAACACTCATAACACAATGCAGGACAGTTATGGCAAAATGCATGATCTGGGATGGGGTGGGGGTAGGGGGGAAGGGAAAGGGAAATATGCCTGATCTGAATTGGAAAATGATGTATGAAATGTACAAAGCACCAAAAAAAAAAAAATTAAAAAAAAAGAAAGATGGAAACAAAAAAAAAATAAAAAAATAAAAATACATAAATATTCTTTTTACAAAGTCATATGGATTGCCGAATCACATCAACAGACTGGACCATAAAGTCTCTCTCTTCATCCACAGGTACAACACTTCGATTGGATGTCTGGGATGGATGGAAGGAATTTCTGATGGGCTGTCTCCTTGGGCAAAAACTTAAAGTCCAGCGCTATTTATCAAAAGAAGGACCAGTACTTAAGTATGGGTGATAAAATGAATGCTAGATGAATTAGAGTAACTATTCTCTAAGCCTCCAGTGAATCTTTTTTTAAATTTTTAAAAATTTATTTTCGTATGTGTATGAATGTACTGTCTGCATGTAGGTTTGTGCACCCGTGTCGTGCAATACCGTGGAGGTCAGAAGAAGGTGTTGGATTCCCCTGGAACTGGAGTTCTCCTGGAATTGGAGTTACAGATGGTTCTTAGCCGCCATGTGGATGCTGGGGATCAAACCTGGGTCCTCTGAAAGAGCAGTCGGTGCTCTTAACTGCTAGGCTATCTCTCCAGCCCCATGCCTCCAGTGAATCTTAAGTCTGCATCCTCTACTCAGCCATAGTGCTGCTGGGTGTCATTTCCACCTTATATCAGTCAATACGAGATATTATTAAGGAGATAATTGCTGGATCAAGATAGTAGGATTTATTTATTTATTTATTTATTTATTTATTTATTTTTGACACAGGGTATCCCTTTAGTCCCAGGCTGGCCTTGAACTCAGAGATCCACTTGCCTCTGCCTCCCTAGTGCTAGAATTAATGGTGTGCGCCACCACACCCAGCAAAGATAGTAGGAATTTTACTAGGACTGACAGGCTTTGGTAATAATGGGTTGCAATCCAGGTAGCTTTTCCTCTGAAAATCTTAATTAAATTGACAATAAGTTTAGTTTGGATAGCACACATTTGGTAACACTTTAAATATTTTCTTTTTTTTTTTTTTTGTCTTTTTGAGACAGGGTCTCCCTGTAGCCCCAGCTGTCCTGGAACTCACTCTGTAGACCAGGCTGGCCTTGAACTCACAGAGATCTGCCTGCCTCTGCCTCCTAAGTGCT
>VZQC01005185.1:41544-77677 GCA_009823505.1 Rhizomys pruinosus | reverse complement strand
CCTTTTCATACAAACAGACATTCACCTTTTGCTTACATGAAAGATAATTAGTTTCTGGGGCTAGTGAGCATGAGCCGGCTGGGGATTTTCATGTATGACTCCAGCCAGCAGATTCACAAAGGCTAAGTTGTACTAATTGTTAGGTTTTAGTCCAATGGCGTTTTTAGAACGATGCCCCCTTGTGGTTGATTTGACCATGTTTCACCAAAGCACACACCACCAAGAGCTCTATGGGCGGCTCTATAAAGTGACAGATAGGAGGGAGTTTTCACAATCTTACTCAGGTTTTTACATCAGTTTCTCTTGGTTGATAGTTATAATTCTTGTTTTAAGTTCTGAATAAAAAAAATAGCTGTCTTGTGTTGTTACTTTAGTGCATATTTATTGAGCATATCTCAAGATAACTCTGTGCTATGTTTATTGCCTCATTTTATACTTAAAACAAGTTAATGAGGTGGATATTTTTTTAATGCTGTTTTACAAGTGAGGGAACTAAGTTTAGGAAAACTTCCCAGTGTCACTCAGCTAGCAAGAGCGGAACAAGTATTGGACCCCAGCAATTTAACTCTAGTCCCAATGTATTTGACCATCCTCACTTTATCTTTAAATAAAATCTAAGAGCTCAAAGAAAGTACATGGTCAAACCGAAAAGCTCTTTTTCTTCCTCTACCCACTCTACAAATATTTACTGAGCCCTTATTGTGTCCTGTGCAAGATCCTAGGAATTCATCAGTAAGCAAAATAGTTCCCGTCTTCTGTGATCTTACAGTCCGGAAGAGAAATAGAAAAACAAGAAACCAATTGCCGAAGAAGCAGGATGCAAACTATTTGAGAGTACGAACTCCAGTACACATCTACCTGGGTTTAAAGGCCTGCTAGCTCACTATTTAGCCAGGTATACTTGGACAACTATACAACCATCCTGCATCTCAGTCTCCTCGTCTATAAAACAAGAATAAAGTAGCATCTATCTCACAGAACTGTTTCAGGGACCAGACGATGTAAATCACAAGTGTGCTTGGCACATAGTATGCAAAATATGAAGTCAAGCTTGGCTGCTGTTATTATTCACTGTGAAAAGGGCGATGACAGGGCACAGCAAGTTAGCAGAGCAGTGTGCAGTATGGGAACAAAGTGAGGTATCCCAAGAAAGGGACATTTGAGACCCAAAGGATTGGTACTCAGGTAGGTGGTAGGGAGAAGGAAAAAAGCCAATGCTTAAAGGTAGATGGATATGCAAAAGGTTATAGAGACAGAAAGGGAAGAGAACAGATCCGAGGAACTGAAAGCCATTCTTTAAGAACGAGGCAGTCAACAGAGGCTGAAAAGATAAAAGACATGTTCTTGCAGGCCCATGAAGAATGCGAAGGAGCTGTGACTACTTTTCAAGAGCTGGGAAGACAGTGAAGGGGGTAAGAGCCAAAATGTGATTTGCTTTTAAAAATATAGCTCATGCTGGGCATGGTGACCATGCCTGCAATTCCAGCATTCGGGAGATAGAGGTAGGATCTGGAGTTCAAGACCAGACTCAGCTACATAGTGAGCTGCAGGCCAGTCTACATGAGAACCTATGTCAACAAACAAACAAAACAACATAGTTCTAATTGGTGTGTGTGTGTGTGTGTGTGTGTGTGTTCTGTGTGTGTGTTCTGTGTGTGGTGCATGTGTGCATGCATGCATGCGCACGTGCAGGATGTCCAGTGTCTGTTCTGTCACTCTCCACCTTACTCCCTTGAGGTCTGTCCAGGTCTGTCACTGGAGCTAAACTGGTAGCCATTCTCCTGTCTCTGCAAAAGTCCTTTTACTTATTGAGCCATCTTCCCAGCCCCTCTAAAAATATTTTTAAAGTAGAAGTAAGAAATGAACAATGCAACAAAAGCATCACTCCTTTCTTGTATTTACTGAAGTCCTAACCCTTTCCCCCAAACTTGTTTCACTTGTTCAGGTACCAGAAAAGAGTAGCCCTGTACATCGCTGCTTTTTATGGACACACTGAACTCACTGAATGGGCCCTGAAACAGGGTGTGCGGCCCCAGGAGCCGGTTGGTGTTCATCCCTATCGAGCATGGTGCCATGAAGCCCTTCATGCAGATGTCTCTAAATGCCCTATTCATGCAGCTGCAGAAGCAGGCCGGCTGCTGATTCTGAAGGCCTTTGTCAACTGCAGCATTCTGTGCCTGGAATGTAAAAATGCGGCAGGGCAAACTCCCCTGACCATCGCAGCGAAATACCAGCACAAAGACTGTGTGTTGTATTTGCTCAGTAAAATGTGGTCCACCGTTTCTTTTCTGAAAATTTCAGTCCCAATGAAGATTTATATAAAAATAAAACAATGGATATTCAGAGCTCAGAGTCATAGGGATCATAAAAGCCAATTCTGCAGAGGAAGGGTCCCAGGGGCAAAAGTAGGAGACACTGTGATGGTGGATGGTTTCACCAAGCCAGAAATGACCTCCAAAAGCTGGGACAAGGTTGGAGACAAGGACTCTCGAAGCACCTTGAACAAATTACCACATTGCAAGCAGCAAACCACAAGCAGGAAACCTGGCTGTCCTCTAGCAACTTCACAGCGGGACGCCGGAGAACAAATCTTGACATTCCCACCCTTAGTCAATGCAAATATGTTCTCAGAATTGTCAAGTCATCAACAAGAAAAGCAGAAAAAAGTAACTGTCACAGCTAAGAAAAAAGAAAAGCACATGAAAACTCCCTATGTCCCCCAAGTCCCCCTTCCTCCGGTTCCAAGAGTAGACTACTCACACCCACTATTCAGCGCTCCCACACGCAGGGCTGACCGCTTGGTAAGGTCTTCCTTCACATCTTTCTCAGAGCACATCGGGAGGACTCCAAGAGACAATGCCATCTGCTGCTTGGCTATGGCAAGGTAATGCTTTCTCTTTAAATGTGCAAGACCAGCCTTTAATCATGCAGGACTAGGACAGAAAATGGTTTGTGAAGCCCTGAGATGGAATGCAGAATAGTTAGTACAAATTGTTCCAGTGCTTCCAAACTCACCATCAAGGACTTCATCTCCTTCACTGGGCCAGTGACACCGGCCTCTGCTCCCAGCATTTGGAAGGTTGAGGCAGTGAAATTTCCAGTTCGAAGGCAGCCTGGGCTTCATAGTAAGACCTTGCCTCAGAAAACAAAATAAAAATAACGGTAAAGAAATATCATCTTAGCCTCCTACTGAGGAAAAAAAAATGAAATGATATTGCCCAATCCAGTCTGTTCCTAAATCGCTTCTCAAACTCTCAAAAAAGAGACATAAGAAAGACCACAACTGATGATTACTTAATTTTTAAGCTATTAAGAAGTAGTGAATGGGGCTGGAAGATGGCGTAGCGGTTAAGAGCACTGACTGCTCTTGCAGAGGACCCGGGTTCGATCCCCAGCACCCACATGGCGGCTGAGAACAGTCTACAACTCCAGTTCCAGGAGAATTCCAGTTCCAGGGGAATCCGACACCCCCCTCCGGCCTCCGTGGCATTGCACGATACAGGTGCACAAACCTACATGCAGACAGTACATTCATACACGTAAATAAAAACATAAATAAAAAGTTTTTAAAAACTAGTGAACGAGGGGCTGGAGAGCTGGATCAGCTTTTTAAAATTTTTTTTATTTTTCTATGTGTATGAATGTACTGTCTGCATGTAGGTTTGTGCACCCGTGTCGTGCAATGCCGCGGGGGTCAGAAGAGGGTGTCGGATTCCCCTGGAACTGGAGTTAAAGACAGTTCTCAGCCGCCATGTGGGTGCTGGGGATCGAACCCGGGTCCTCTGCAAGAGCAGTTAAACACTAGGCCATCTCTTGGATCAGCTTTTAAGGGCACTGGATGCTCTTGCAGTAGACCGAGGTTCGGTTCCCAGCACCCACATGGCAGGTATCAGTCATGCCTAACTCCAGTTCCAGGGGATCCAATGCTGTTTTTCTGGCCTCTGTAGGAATTGTACAACATGGGTGCACTTACATGCACGCAGGCAAAACACTCATACACATAAAATAAAAAATAAATAGAAATGAAAAAGAAATAGTGGATGTTAGTTAAATGGAAAACAAAGAAACTTGAAACATGGGAGGGTGATGTCAAAGGTGTCACAAAAGACTAGACAGTCATGAAAGTGGAAGAAAGAACAGTTTCATAATATGGAAACAGGATTAAGATGGCCTACTAGACAAGATTTACAGGTAGGGATTTTGTGCTGTATTGGATAGGGTGCTAGAATGTGGCTTAATATTTAAAGTGATGATGATCTACTATCACGTGGAAAGGATAACCAACCATATCAGAAGTGGACTGTTCTGGCAGATTCTCTTAGGTAATGTCAGCTTTGGTCATTAGATTTCACTAAAAATGAAACACTCAGATTAAGCCTATGTTCTGGACACAACTTGTGAGACCTTCTTGACTACCATATTAGACAAATAAGGCTACGTGGTCAGTTTCTTCCTTTGCTAATATCATGAGAGGGAAGTTTAAAACAAGGCTGCATTGTTTTACTTCTCTTTCTGATCTGGTCTTTACTGTTTTCAGCTAGGTTGGTGCCATCTAGTGGTGAGAGTAATTTTGGCTGTAAAATGAAAAATTGAAGATGCTCCCTCCTTCCCTCCCTCCCTTCCTTCTTTCCTTCCTTCCTGCCTGCCTGCTTTCTTTTTATGCAAGTGTATTGCTTGCAAGTTTGTAAGTGCACCGGTGTCATGCAATGCCTTCGAAGGGCAGAAGTGGCAGTCAGATCCCCTAGAACTGGAGTCACAGAGGGCTAACACTGCTGGGAACTGAACTTGGTTCTCTGCAAGAGCAGCCAGTGCTCTTAACCACTGAGCCATCTCTCTAGCCCCGAACATTCAACTTTATAAGATAATTAATTTTTTTGAATTTAGTGGGGCTTGGTGGCAAAAGCCTTTAATCCCAGCACTCAAATGGATTTCTGTGGGTTTGAGATCAGCCTGGTCTATATTGCAAGTTCCAGGCCACCCAGAGCTGTATAGTGAGACCTTGTCTCAGAACAACAACAGCAACAAAAAAAAATTTTTTTTTAATCTTTAAAGTCCAGTGTGCTCGCAGTGTGGTGGCTCATGCTTACAATCAGCCTGTTAACTGACTCCACTTAATGGACTGTCTCTTTCTACATTTTGTTTGCATTTATGAAACTATGGTCTTTTATTGTTGTTTTTGTTTGTTTGTTTGTTTTGGGTTTTTTTTTTGTTTTTTTTTTTTTGGTCTTTTCGAAACAGGCCCTTGTTTACCATTGTTGTTGCCTCTACCAGGGAAAATATCGAACCCAAAACAGTATCATATCGACCCTGGGAGGGATTGCGAGATTAGTGCCACTATCAAGGATTTGAAGGATGCAGGTCCGGGCTTGATTCCTACACATTCTTCCATTTAAACTCTCCACATTTGGCCTGTGCCAAAAACAGATTGGATATGGAAAATGACAGTTGACTATCGAAAAATCTCAACAAAGTAGTGACACCATTGCAAGCCGCTGTACCAGTGTGGTTAGATTGTCCTTACTGAGCGTTTAATATGTCTCCTGGTACCTTGTATGCATGCTATTGATCTGGCCAATGCTTTTTCTCAATACCGGCAATAGGACCACCAGAAGCATTTGCTTTCAGCTGGCAAGGCCAACAGTATACTTTACTGTCTTACCTCAGGGGTATGTTAACTCTCCGCGTTGTGCCAATAACTTAGTTAGAATGGGATCTTGATTGCACTGACTCTCCACAAAAAATATCACACTGGTCCACTATATTGATGATTGTTATGTTGATTGGCCCAGTGAACAGGAGGTAGCGGCTAGCCGTAGACTTGTGTTGGTAAAGCATATGCGCATGAGAGGATGGGAATAAATCCAACTAAAATCAAGGCCATCTACCTCGGTGAAGTTCTAGGAGTTCAGTGGTGTGGAGGCATAAGGGACATTCCTTCTAAGGTAAAGAAAAGTTGTTGCACCTGGCCCCTCCCGCCACCAAGAAAGAAGCACACGTCTGGTGGGTCTTTTGGATTCTGGAGGCAGCAATTTCCTCATCTGGGTGTGTTAATAGACCCATATATCAGGTGATCTAGAAGGCAGCAAATTTTGAGGGGGCTTGGAACAGGAAAAGGCCTTCAACAGCCCAGGCTGCGAGTGCAGGCTGCTCTGCCCTAGGGCCATATAATCCAGCGGACCAATGGTGCTTGAGTATCAGGGGCAGATAGAGATGCTGTCTGGAGTCTGTGGCAGGCTCCCATAGGGGAATCCAGCGGAGGCCCTTGGAATTTTGGAGCAAGGCCTACCTTCATTGCAAACAACTATTCTCTTTTGAGAGACAGCTCTTAGCCTGCTATTGGGCCTTAGTGGAAACTGAGCATTTGACAATGCCACCAAGTCACCATGCACCGAGCCGGCCACATGAGGCTGGGTGTGTTATCTGCCCACCAGACCGTAAAGTAGGAACGTGCACAGCAACAGTCCATGTTCAAATGGAAGTGTTACATACGTGACAGGCCCGGGCAGGCCCTGAGGGCACAAGCAAGCTACATGAAGAAGTTGCCCAAATGACCTATGGTTCCCACTCCTGTTACAATGCTCCTGTGCTTAATGCATGCACTATGGCTTCATGGGGTTTGCCATATGATCAGTTGACTGAGGAAGAGAAGACTGGGCCTGGTTTACTGATGGTTCTGGCACTATGTAGGCACCACCCAGAGGTGGACACTGCCACATACAGCCATTCTGAAACAACCCTAAAGGACACGGTGAAGGAAAGGTCTTCACAGTGGCAGAACTTACGGGCAGTGCACATGGTTGTGCATTTGGCCTGCAAGAAAATGGCCAGAGGTTAATATATACTGATTCATGGGCTGTAGCCAATGGTTGGCTGGATGGTCAGGGACTTGGAAGGAGATGACTGGAAAATTGGTGAGAAGACATTTGGGAAAGAAGTATGTGGATAGAGCTCTCTGAATGGTCAAAGGATGTGAAGATACTTGTTCTCATGTAAATGCTCATCAAAAGGTGATCTCAGCAGGGATGATGTTTAATAATCAAGAGAGATCGGATGACTCGTTCTGTGGATTGCAGCCCTCTTTCTCCAGCTACCCTGTTGTCTCAGGTGCCCATGAACAAAGTGGTCATGGTGGCAGAGAAGTTGAGGTTATGCATGGGCTCAACAGCATGGACTCCCATCACTAAGGCTGATCTGGCTACAGTGCTGCGAGTGCCAGATTTGCCAACAGCAGAGACCAACATTGAGAGCCCGATATGTGCTATTCCCCCAGGGTGACCAGACAGCAACCTGTTGGCAGGTTGACTACATTGGGACCACTTCCATCATGGAGGGGACAAACGTTTTGTCCTTACAGGAATAGATACTTATTCTGGTTATGGATTTGCCTTTCAGATAAGGCTTCTGAACTACCATCCAGGGGCTTACGGAATGCCTTATCCAACATCATGTTATTCCTCACAGCATTTGCTTCTGATCAAGGAACTCACTTCACAGCCAAAGAAAGTGCGACTGTGGGCCCATGGTCATGGTATCCACTGGTCTACCATGTTCCCCACCACCCAGAAGCAGCTGGCTTGATAGAACGATGGATGGCCTCTTGAAGACACAGTTTCAGCGCCAATTAGGTAGCAATACCCTGGAGGGCTGGGGCAAGGTTCTCCAGCAAGCAGTATAGGCTTTGAATCAGCGCCCACTATATGGTACTGTTTCTCCTATAGCCAGAATCATGGGTCAGGAACCAAGGGGTTGGAAGTGGGGAATGATTCCACTCACTATCACCCCTAGTGACCCAGTAGGAAATTTTTGCTTCCTGTACCACGACCTTGCGTTCTGCTGGTCTAGAGTTTGGCTCCAATGGGAGTCTTTTGCCAGGAGATACAAGCAAACGTTCTATTGAACTGGAAGCTAAGACTTCCCCCTGGCACTTCGGGCTTCTACGCCTTTAAGCACAACAGGTCTAAGGAAGGAATAGAAGTAGTAGGAGGAGGTGTTGATCCAGATACCATTGGAATTGGACTTTTTCCCACAATGGGGGCAAGGAAATTATGTCTGGAAGGCAGGAGATGCTGTAGGCACCTTCTTGGTGCTACAGTGCTAATTAATTAGGTCAATTGGGAAACTCCAACAACCCAAACCAGACAGGACAATAAATGGCCCAACCCTTCAGGGATGAAGGTATGGGTCACTACTCCTCGCGGTAAAGAGCCAAAACTGTCAGAGGTCTTGCATGATGGGAGGAGAATACAGATGGGTAGTAGAAGAGGGGGGTGTCATAATATCAGCTGAGCCACGGGACAGTTGCAAAACGTGTATTATAGATAGATATTAACCTTCGTTCCCTTTTTGGTTAAATTGTGTAGGTTGTTTATATATGTATCATAGATATATATATAATAATATATATAGTATATATAATAGTATATATATTCTATAGTTAAGTGGTACTTGTGTTCCCTTTTGATGTGAACTGAGATATGTGTTAAGTGTTGTCATATTCAGTGTTATTAGATACTGAAGGACTAAGTGTTCTTCTCAAGGACATTACAACCTACTCTAAGATTAATGCTTTCGCTATTGCACATGAGAACTATAAACATGTTGGTGGAATTATGACCTGCCATCGTTTGCAATTGACATTTAAGCAGAGGCTATTTATTGGGTGTGTAGGTTGAAAAGGGTCTGGACTTGTCATGGTTAATCTGGGTGTCAACTTAACTGGACTAAGGAACAAATAAGAAGAAAGGTTCTTCTGGATTGGACCACCTCAACCCGGAGGCCCACCCCAAAGGTGGGTGTTACCTTCTGCCGGTAGGCAGGTATTTAAGGCCACGCAGAGGAGCTGGCCCCTTCTTTCCTTCTCTCCTGCGGCTGCCTCTCTCTCATCTGGTGCGTTTGTTTTGCTGCTGTGGATCAACCTTTCGATCCCAGCGTGTACTGAGACTGGCAGATCTCCTGGAATCCATTTCGGGCCTTCAGCACAGAATGGCGACACTGAGACATCCACCTTGGGACTGAGCAGTTTCCCTGGATTCCCGTCCCGTCCGTTCCTGTTGTCGTACTCGACTTGAGCTCCGACACGTGAGAAATCAATAAATTGTGATATAGTTATATATATTCATCCTGTGGCTTCTGTTTCTTTAGAGAACCCTGACTAATACAAATGTTCCTGTCTATGTAGCATTGCATATGTTAATGTTTGTATCTATTTTCTTACTGGTGGACATTTGGGTTGTTTCTAAGTTGGGGTCTATTTTGAATTACAATACATGATTATTTTTGTATAAGTCCTTTGGAAGATATTAGCATTTGTTTCTCTTCTCTTGATTCTCTACCTCGGAAAGAATGGATAAGTTTAGGTTTAGCTTTAGTAATCATTTCCCAACAGTTTTCTCTGTTACACGCCCATGCTGGAGGTTTTTTTGTAGCTATATCTCATAAGGACTGGAGCTATCAAAGAGAGAGGAAATTCAAGGTTGATGTGCTGGATAGCTTTGGTGTCAACTTGAACACAAGGAGAAAAAACCTGGTTTGAGGGAGGCTCAGTTGGGAATTGGCTCATTGGATTGGCCTGTGGCCATCAGCGGTGGTGTATTGCATGTGAGCAGTGACCCAGTCTCAAGAATGAGCTGGCAGAGCACAAGACAGCAACAGTCAAAGCAACAAACAAGAGAGCAAGAGTGGAAAAGCATCACGTCCTGAGCCTGGTCTTCAGTCTGCCAACAGGAGTTTCTGCTGAGTCCTCCTAGCCCCTTGGCTACCTCTCTAATCAGATGCATCTTCTGATATCCATGGGCAGATGGCGATGACCACTGGTTCTCTTACAGTCATGTTAGGTCAGACCTGATTGCATCTATAAGATAAGAAATGTTGAAACAATACTGACATTGAGAAGGAATATATTGGGAAAACTTTTTCAATTGAAACCAAATTAATTCAGGGGGGTGTACATGCTTATATCCCATCACTCAGGGAGGCAGAGCAGGGCGGATCTCTGTGAGTTCGAGGCCAGCCTGGTCACGGTGAGTTTCCAGGATCAGCTGGGGACTACAGGGACCCGTCAAACAAACACACAAAAAGATTGAATAGCTCGTTAGAACTAAGTAAGCCTTATTCTCAACAAACACATTGACTACTTAACAGTGACCTGGAACTACACACACATTAAGATGTAACAGATCAAGGATTAATGAAAAACAAAGAAATTGAACAAGCAGGTGGAATTGAACCAGCGGGACGAAGGCGGTCCGTAGTTCGGCCCTGATGAGTGTCCAGGCACTGGCTACTGGCCCTTCTTAAAGCCAAACAAAAAAAACAAAGATAATGAGAAGATGCGTGATGCTTCCTAGAGACTAGAAACCCTCTTTCTATTTATTTCCCAATATTTTTTGCTTACCCATATTTCATTTCCTCCTCTTCTTCTCCATCTATTTCTTACCCATTTTCCATCGGATCTTTCCCAGGATCTGTTGTCTTCCATTGCTGGTGGGCTATGGGAAGGAAGGGGGAGAGCTACAGTCTCACGCACCTCTCCGCTCCTGATCTAGGCCATGCCTCTCATAGCAGTTGTAGAAGTACCAAGGTCTGCGACCATCCAGCACAGACCATCAGAGTACTTATCTCTAAACGACCAGTCCAGCTCTTGTATTAAAAAGACACTCATCAGGGACTGGAGAGATGGCCTAGCGGTTAAGAGCGCCGACCGCTCTTACAGAGGACCCGGGTTTCGATCCCAGCACCACAATGGCGGCTGAGAAACCGTCTGAAACTCCAATTCCGGGAGAACTCCAGGTTCCAGGGGGAATCGACACCTCTTCTCTGACCTCCGCGGCGTTGCCACGACACGGGTGCACAAACGTCATGCAGGCGTACATTCATAGCACATAACAAAGAGAAAAAAATAAAAAAAAAAAGAAAATTAAAAAAAAAAAAAAAAGAACTCATCAGGGACTAGGAGAGAGGCCTAGCGTAAGAGCCGACCGCTCTACAAGGACACGGGTCGATCCCAGCACCCACATTGCGGCTGAGAACGCTGAAACTCCAATCCAGGAGACTCCAGTTCAGGGGATCCAATCCCTCTTCTGACCTCCGCGGCTTGCACGACACGGTGCACAAACTGCATGCAACAATAAAAAAAAAGAATAAATAAAATTAAGAAAAAAAAAAAAAACATTTTTTTTACGTTTATGATATACTTCTGCACTAAGGTCTGTGTAGCCCATGTCGGAATGCTGCGGAGGTCGAAGAGGTGTCAGATTCCCCGGAACTGGAGTTTCTCTTGGAAGTGAGTTACAGACAGTTCTCAGCCGCCATGTGGATGCTGGAATACAAACCCGGCTCCTCTGTAAGAGTGGGTCGGTGCTCTTAACCGCTAGGCCATCCTCCAGCCCCAACATAGACTATCTTAATAAGAGTATGCACGAGCACCAAACTAGTATCATAGGCAAAGAAAGTTAATAACCCAGCGTAATCCTTCATAGGACAGGGAAGGGTAAGAAGCTGCTGGTTGTTCCTAGTTGTGTAGGAATTTGGGGATCTTCCAAAGCAGGATTTCAGACAACTCACGTAGCACCAAGTGAAAGCACTTGCTGGACCATCTGCCATTTCTGAACTTTACCTTTAAATTCACACAAAGATATCTCTGATGGTTGATATAAAAATGCATTTCAGGGCTGGNTTGGTCCTATGCAAGAGCAGCAGTGCTTTCTTAAACCATCGACCATCTCTCTAGCCCCGACATCAATCTTTATAAGATAATTAATTTTTTGAATTTAGTGGGGCTTGGTGGCAAAACCTTTAATCCCAGCATCAAATGGATTTTTGTGTGGTTTGCAGATCAGCCTGGTCTATATTGCAAGTTCCAGGCCACCACCAGAGCTGTATAGTGAGACCTTGTCTCAGAACAAAAAAACAGCAACAAAAAAAATTATTTTTTAATCTTTAAATCCAGTGTGCTCGCAGTGTGGTGGCTCATGCTTACAATCAGCCTGTTAACTGACTCCACTTAATGGACTGTCTCTTTCTACATTTTGTTTGCATTTATGAAACTATGGTCTTTTATTGTTGTTTTGTTATTTGTTTGTTTGTTTGTTTGGGGTTTTTTTTTTTTTTTTTTTTTTTTTTGGCTTATATTGAGACAGGCCCTGTTGTTTTTTGAGACAAGGGTTTCCTGTAGCCCCCGATGCCTGGGATTCACTATTGTAGACCAGGCTACCACTCCAATCTCACAAACAGAGATCACCTGATATCTACCGTCCTGTGTGCTGGATAAAACTATGTTCTAATGTAGATATACTGTAGTCCAGTGGAAAGAAATTGTTAATAAAATCCAATGAACATAAGCTTTTGCAAAGTAGATTTTGTTTTTCTTATGTTAAAGACAAAAGTTATGAAATGTGGGCTGGAGAGATTAGCTAGCAGGTTAAGAGCACCGACTCGGCTCTCATTGCAGAGGACCCGGGTCTAATCCCAGCACCCACATGGCGGCCTAAGAACCATCTGTAACCTCCACTCAGGAGATCTCCAGTTCCAGGGAATATTGCCCCTCTTCTAACCCCGACAGCATTGCACGACATTGGGTGCACAAACCTACCTGCAGATAGTACATTCAAACATACAAAAAAAATTTAAAAAAAAAAATTTAATTAAACACACAAAAAAAAAAAAAGTTAATCAGAAATATAATAGTGAATTTCATCTCTGATACAAACATTATCATCTCAAGATCCATCTACCCTGTTCCTTTTATTTTTTTTTTTTTTTTTTGATTTCTGTGCATTCCAGTGTTTCTTTTTTTTTGGAACTCACCTCTGTAGACATTCTGAGCTGGTGCCTAGAACTCACCGAAAGATCCCCTTCCTCTGCTCCCAGTGCTAGGATTAAAGGTGTGACCACCACATGGTCTTTCTTTTTTATATCTGGCTATTTTGCTCAACATATACTCATGAGTTCAACTTGGGGTCTGTATATTGACTTTTTTTCTCCTAAATCTGTGAAACCATTTTGTCCATGCTTAATCCTGGGTTGGTCAATTGACTGGACTACGAGACAAATAAGAGCAAAAGGGTCTTCTGATTGGACACCTCAACCCGGATGGCCCACCCCAAATGTGGGTGTTACCTTCTGACGGCAGGCAGTATTTAAGGCCACGCACAGGAGTGGCCCTCTTTTTTCTCTTCTTCCGGGCGGCTCTCTCTTCATCTGGTGAGTTTGTCTGCTGCTGTGCTCAACTTTCGGGATCCCACGCGTTGTGTATGAGACTGTGCAGATCTCCTGGAATCCATCGGGCCTTCAGCACTAGCGGGCCTCTGAGACTCCGCTTGTGGCACTGAGAGTTCCATGGATTCCCGGCCTCTCCAGTCGGCGCTACTGTTGAGCTCCGTATCACGTGAGCAAATATTATGTTCTAGAAATAGCGTCATTTGTAGTTCTGTGTCTGTTCCGTACATGAGCAAGGACCCTGCAATATAGATTTTTGGTACCAGAAAGTGTCTGTGAAACAGAATTGAAAGGATGCAATTCTTTAGGGGCTTGGTAGCTCTGGAGCCAGACTCTCCAACCAATGAAGCTTAGTGGTTATCTGAAGTGGCTCTCCGGTGGCTGAAGAGGAATGATAATACTCTTGTTGCAGGCTATTTGATCTAATTATTAGTGATAAGATCCATTTGTATCACACTAATCACCTCTTGAGAGATGAAGAAGCAAGGATTTAGCGACAATATAAAACGTTCGAGAAAAGAAATTGCGAGAAAATAATGAGAAATAATGATGTTGCTTTGTTGTCCTAGCATGTCTGGATAAACTGTATAGAAGAAAATATGGAGCTCGGTGATAAAAATGACCAGCTCCGGATTCGTTAAAACAACAGTTTTTAACAGGTTTCATAGTGTGCTCTGGAAGAGAATTCTCTCGACAGCCAAAGAGCTAAAGCAGCAGAAAATCAAGCTGGGCCCTATTATACGGTTGGCTGATTTACACGCAAATTAATTCCCAGCCAAGAAATAATGTCAGCAGTTAAATGTGAAAGCACTGGTGGGGAAAGTGTGGAACCCATGAAACTTGGATGGAGATACTGTGGGAGAAGCATGATGACGGATTTGAAAACTTAGGATCTTCTGAGGGATTCTTATCTGAGGAATTTAACCTCACACCCAGCAGCAGAACAACTCTGCAGATCACATGCCATCACACCACCTTGCTGAAGGAAATAATCCCCCCTCCCAGTGGGAGCTGATGTCCCTCAGGGCCCCACAATTGTAGCCTCTAGACCTATAACCCGAGATTCGAAGTCTAAGCAAGCCCTCTAAGAGTGAGATAAAAGTGTGGTCCACAGGAGGAGTGGATCTATACTCGTACAGAATTAATGAGTTTCGCGATTCATTCTGGCAAAAGCCTAAGGAATATGTGTGAGTGTAATGGATTTAAGGGTTTGTGGGGCATAATGGTGGAATAGAATAAGATTGACATGGCATGACTGAGTTTATCGATTGAGCCCACTGAGTGAGATTCTAGGTTTAACATATGGAAGCTCAGAGCAGTTAAAAAGGGGGTTAAAATTATTTGAATGTGTTGGGAATGTATTGTATTTAAAACATGGCCTCTAACAATGAGTTAGAGATGCCTGATATTCCTTGGTTTAGTATTGATGAGGGATTTTGAGAGGTCAGGCAGATGGGCAACTCAATGGATTGAAGTGTAAAACCAACATTCTCCACAATATGAGGACCCAGAAAGGCATGACTTCCTGCAGTTTATAAGATGGAAAGTACTTGAGAGAGAACCACAGAACATTTGCAAGAGCGCTTGTTTTTGTCTATTTCTTATGCCAGATCTTACGTTAGAGAAGTTGTCTGTCACTTGCATAAATTAAATGACACGTAGTAGGTTTAACAGGAGCCTCAGGGTAGGCATCAGTGGCAGGTCACTGAAGTCGCAGAAGGCGAGATGAGCGTTAGTTACGTAATTATCATAATGGGTGGCAAAACAAAACAATACCTATAATGGAATGACCCGAAAATGATCTTTGGAACGGCTATTAATCATGGTGTTCCCAGAACCAAATTACATAAGAAGCCACACTTTATAAGTTTTTATTTGATTGTATAAGCAAAAAAGCTCTAGAGACGATGTCAGGAAGTCCACATTCTGATTTCAGGAGTAGCGAATACACCCAGTTACCAGTTTCCAAGACTTAGACATTCACAGCCCCCAGACACCTTGAATGAAGGGACCTCGGGTTTCCTAGTAGCAGGAAAGGCTTGTCAAATACCAAGTTATGCCTGTTTGCTTCTCGCCTTGTCCTTCCCCAGAGGGACTGAGCCTTTTACTAGGTAACTGTACATGGAAAAGGAAAATAAATATCAGCGACTTTCGGGCTATTGGACTACTGCGTCTGAGGTTGAACACTGATCGAGACCCAAAAAGCATTGTGGCCCTCCATGTTAAAGTAGGGGCCTATGAGGTCAGGTGATAATGGAGTTTGGCTGAAGTCCGACTCACAGTGGCCCAGTGGGTCCCAGAACGAATCCAGTTATTTCCCCAGTCCCAGAATGATATCAATTGGGATAGTATAATATGAATTGGCATAATCCCCCAATGGGTTCCCTGACATCTGCTGGAGTGAGGCCTATTTATGGTGAAGGCCAAATGAAAAACTTGTGTTCCTCTACAGGGAAAATAGTGAACCAAAACAGTATCAGTATCGTATCCCTGGAGGGGATTGCGAGATTAATGCCACTATCAAGGATTTGAAGATGCAGGGTGGTGTTCCTACACATCTTCCATTTAAACTCTCCAATTTGGCCGTGCACAAAGACAGATGGATCATGGAGAATGACAGTTGACTATCGAAAATCTCAACAAGTAGTGACACCAATTGCAAGCCGCTGTACCAGATGTGGTGTCCTTACTGAGCAGTTAATATGTCTCCTGGTACCTGTATGCAGCTATTGATCTGGCCAATGCTTTTTCTCAATACCGGTCAAAGGACCACCGAAGCAGATTTGCTTTCAGCTGGCAAGGCCAACAGTATACTTTACTCTCTTACCTCAGGGGTATGTTAACTCTCCAGCGTTGTGCCGTAAACTTAGTTAGAATGGGATCTTGATTGCTCTGACTCTTCCACAAAAAATATCACACTGGTCCAACTATATTGATGATGTTATGTTGATTGGACCCAGTGAACAGGAGGTAGCGGCAGCTAGCCTGAGACTTTGTTGGTAAAGCATATGCGCATGAGGATGGGAAATAAATCCAACTAAAATCAAGGGCCATCTACCTCGGTGAAGTTTCTAGGAGTTCAGTGGTGTGGAGCATGCAAAGACATACCTTCTAAGGTAAAGATAAGTTGTTGACCTGGCCCCTCCCTCGCACCAAGAAAGAAGCCAACGTCTGGTGGGTCTTTTGGATTCTGGAGGCAGCAAATTCCTCATCTGGGTGTGTTAATAGACCCATATATCAGGTGACTCAGATAAGGCAGCAAATTTTGAGTGGGGCTTGGAACAGGAAAAGGCTCTTCAACAGGTCCAGGCTGCAGTGCAGGCTGCTCTGCCCTAGGGCCATATGATCCAGCAGACCCGAATGGTGCTTGAGTATCAGTGGCAGATAGAGATGCTGTCTGGAGTCTGTGGCAGGCTCCCATAGGGGAATCACAGCGGAGGCCCTTGGGATTTTGGAGCAAGGCTCTACCTTCATCTGCAAACAACTATTCTCCTTTTGAGAGACAGCTTTGCCTGCTATTGGGCCTTAGTGGAAACTGAACGTTTGACAATGGGCCACCAAGTCACCATGCGACTGAGCTGCCCACATGAGGCTGGGTGTGTTATCTGTCCCACCAGACCTAAAGTAGGACGTGCACAGCAAACTCCATGTTCAATGAAGTGTTACATACGTGACAGGGGCCCGGCCAGGCCCTGAGGGCACAAGCAAGCTACATGAAGAATAGAAGTGCCCAAATGCCTTGGTTCCCACTCCTGTTAAAATGCCTCCTGTGCTTAAGCATGACACTATGGCTTCATGGGGTTTGCCTATGATCAGTTGACTGAGGAAGAGAAGACTAGGCGCGGTTACGATGGTTTTGGCACGTCTATGCAGGCACCACCCAGAGGTGGACAGCTGCCAGCATTACAGCCAATTCTGAAACAACCCTAAAGGACATGGTGAAGGAAAAGGTCTTCACATGGGCAGAACTTACGGGCAGTGCACATGTTTGTGCATTTGCCTGCAAGATAAATGGCCAGAGGTTCGATTATATATACTGATTTATGGGCTGTAGCCAATGGTTGCTGGATGGTCAGGGACTTGGAAGGAGCATGACTGGAAAATTGGTGAGAAAGACATTTGGGAAGAAGTATGTGGATAGAGCTCTCTGAATGTCAAAGGATGTGAAGATATTTGTGTCTCATGTAAATGCTCATCAAAAGGTGATCTCAGCAGAGGATGAGTTTAATAATCAAGAGAGATAGCAGTGGATGACTCGTTCTGTGGATCAGCCCTTTCTCCAGCTATCCCTGTTGTTGCTCAATGGGCCCATGAACAAAGTGGTCCATGGTGGCAGAGAGTGAGGTTATGCATGGGCTCAACAGCATGGACTCCCACTCACTAAGGCTGATCTGCTTACAGTGCTGCTGAGTAGCCAGATTTCCAACAGCAGAGACCAACATTGAGCCCCGATATATGCTTATTCCCCAGGGTGACCAGCCCAGCAACCTGGTGGCAGGTTTGACTACATTGGACCACTTCCATCTGGAGGGGACAGCGTTTTGTCTTACAGGAATAGATACTTATTCTGGTTATGGATTTGCCTTTCATAGTAATGCTTCTGCCAAACTACCATCCAGGGACTGTACGGAATGCCTTATCACCATCATGTTATTCCTCACAGCATTGTTCTGATCAAGGAATCTCACTTCACAGCCAAAGAAGAGTGCGACTGTGGGCCCATGGTCATGGTATCCACTGGTCTTACCATGTTCCCCACCACCCAGAAGCATCTGGCTTGAAATTAGAAAGATGGAATGGCCTCTTGAAGACACAGTTTCATCGCCAATTAGGTAAAATACCCTGGAGGGCTGGGGCAAGGTTCCCAGCAAGCAGTATATGCTTTGAATCAGCGCCACTATATGGTACTGTTTCTCCTATAGCCAGAATCATGGGTCAGGAACCAAGGGGTGGAAGTGGGAATGATTCCACTCACTATCACCCCTAGATGACCCAGTAGGAAATTTTTGCTTCCTGTACCCACGACCTTGCGTTCTGCGGTCTACGAGTTTGGCTCCAATGGGGAGTGCTTTTGCCAGGAATACAGCAAACGTTCATTGAGAACTGAGCTAAGACTTCCCCCTGGCCACTTTCGGGCTTCTCACTGCCTTTAAGACCAACAGGCTAAGAAGTGAATAGCAAGTAGTAGGAGGAGTGATTGATCCAGACTACCATGGGGAAATTGGATTTTTTCTCCCACAATGGGGGCAAGGAAGATATGTCTGGAAGGCAGGAGATGCTGTAGGGGCACCTTCTGTTGTCTGCTACATGTCTATGATTAAGGTCATTGGGAAACTCCAACAACCCAAACCAGACAGGACAATAAATGGCCCAGACCCTTCAGGGATTGAAGGTATGGGTCACTCTCCAGGGTAAAGAGCCAAAACCTGCAGAGGTGCTTGATGATGGGGAGGAAATACAGAATGGGTAGTAGAAGAAGGTAGTCATAAATATCAGCTGAGCCACGGGCCAGTTGCAGAAACAGTGGATAATAATAGATATTAACTTTTCGTCCTTATTTGGTTAAATGTGAAGGTTTTATATATGTATATATATAATATATATCTATAGATATATTATTATATATAATAGTATATATACTAGTATTATAAGTGGTACTTGTGTTCCCTTTGAATGTGATAACTGAGATATGTGTTAATGCCTGCTGTCATATTTAGTATTATTGGATACTGAAGGACTAAGTTTCTTCTCAAGGACATTACCAACCTACTCATGATAATGCTTCGCTATTGCCACATGAGATAACTTATAACGTTAGGTGGAATTATGACCCTGCCATCGTTTGCAATTGACATTTAAGCAGAGGCATTTATTGGGTGTCAGCTGAAAGGGGTGGACTTTTTCATGGTTATCATGGGTGTCAACTTGACTGGACTAAGGAACAAATAAGAGAAAGGGTTCTTCTGTGATTGGACCACCTCAACCCGGGGCCCACCAAATGTGGGTGCCTACCTTCTCCGCCGGCAGGCAGTATTTAAGGCCACAGCAGCAGGAGCTGGCCCCTTTTTCCTTCTCCTCTTCTGCGGCTTGCCTTCCTCATCTCTGGTGAGTTGTTTGCTGCTGTGATCAACCTTTGGATCCAGCAGTGTACTGAGAACTGGCAGATCTCCTGAATCCATTTCGGGCCTTCAGCACAGATTGGGACCTGGTACATCCAGCCTTGCGGACTGAGCAGTTCCCTGGATTCCCGGCCTCTCCAGTGTCGGCTGTGTCTTTCTCGACTTTGAGCTTCCGACACGTTGAGCAAATCAATAAATTGTATATAGTTATATATATTCATCCTGTTGCTTCTGTTTCTTTAGAGAACCCTGACTAATACAATGTTCCATGTCTATGTAGCATTGCATATGTTAATGTTTGTATCTATTTTCTTACTGGTGGACATTTGGGTTGTTTCTAAGTTGGGGTCTATTTTGAATTACAATACATGATTATTTTTGTATAAGTCCTTTGGAAGATATTAGCATTTGTTTCTCTTCTCTTGATTCTCTACCTCGGAAAGAATGGATAAGTTTAGGTTTAGCTTTAGTAATCATTTCCCAACAGTTTTCTCTGTTACACGCCCATGCTGGAGGTTTTTTTGTAGCTATATCTCATAAGGACTGGAGCTATCAAAGAGAGAGGAAATTCAAGGTTGATGTGCTGGTATAGCTTTGGTGTCAACTTGAACACACTGAGAAACTGGTTTGAGGGAGCGCTCAGTTGGGTAATTGGCCATTGGATTGGCCTGTGGCTTGCTGGTTGTTCCTAGTTGTGTAGGAATTTGGGGATCTTCCAAAGCAGGATTTCAGACAACTCACGTAGCACCAAGTGAAAGCACTTGCTGGACCATCTGCCATTTCTGAACTTTACCTTTAAATTCACACAAAGATATCTCTGATGGTTGAATAAAAGATGGCATTTCAGGGGCTGGACAGATGGCTCAGTGGTTAAGAGCACTGCTCTTGCAGAGGACTCAGATTTGGTTCCCAGCATCCACTTGGTGGATAACAACCATGTGTAACCCCAGTGCCAGGGGATCCAACACCCCCTTCTGGCCTCCACAGGTATTGCATGGCATGGGTGCACTTACATACAGTAAGGCAATACACTCATACACATAAAATAAAAATAACAGGGGGCTGGAGAGATGGCCTAGCAGTTAAGAGCGCCGACCGCTCTTACAGAGGACCAGGGTTCGATCCCCAGCACCCACATGGCGGCCGAGAACCGCTGAAACTCCAATTCCAGGAGAACTCCAGTTCCAGGGGAATCTGACACCCTCTTCTGACCTCCGCAGCATTGCACGACATGGGTGCACAGACTTACATGCAGACAGTACATTCATACACATACAGAAATAAATAAAAAATTAAAATAAAAAAAGATGTTCTTTAAAAAAAAATAAAATATTTTTTAAAAGATGGCATTGCTGGGGCTGGAGAGATAGCCTAGCGGTCAAGAGCACCGACTGCTCTTGCAGAGAACCCGGGTTTGATCCCTAGCACCCACAGGGCGGCTAAGAACCGCCTGTAACTCCAATTCCAGGAGAACTCCAGTTCCAGGGGAATCCGAGACCCTCTTCTGACCTCCGCGGCATTGCATGACACGGGTGCACAGACCTACATGCAGACAGTACATTCATTCATACACATACAAAAGTAAATAAAATAAAATAAAAACTATTTAAAAAAAGATGGCATTGCTGCAGTTAGCATAGAACAACTGGCATTATGAGTCTAAGTGGGTGAGTTTTGTGGAGATGAGACCAGAGGTCACCAATCTTGTTCCATACCCTCAAAGACAGTATAGGATCAGCATAGGTCAAAGGTCTCCAAAGTGTCTGGAAACTAGGCTTCCTTGTTGCTTATCATTGGATTCTAGCAGGTTTATGTGGCCTGAAGCCGGGTTAGTGAAGAGTCAGTGTGGGAGACTGATCCAGAATGCTGAGTGAGAACACTGAGAACAGACACAAGATCCATGGGCTGACTCTGGGCTCCAGGCTCTGTGCTCCAGATGAAAGCAGAGCTCTAGATTTTGTTTTGTTTTTTATTTGAAATGGCACATGCGTGTTTTGTTCACTCTTTGTATCTCCAGTACATAGACTACTACCTGGCATATAGGAAGCACACAATAAAAATATTAGGAATGAATGAAAATAAGACAGGGTTCAGATACCAGGACAGGAATCAGGGTGAGCTCTGAGCAGGGGAGAGGAGGGGATTTCCATCCATATGAAGGAGAAAGGACTTCAGATTAAAGGAAATGAAAAAAGAGTAATTAAAGAAGCCCGTGTGACTGTCTCAAAGTTTAAGACATAATTTTGAGCCAGGCATGGTGATGTACACCCTTAACCCCAGCACTTGGGATGAGCCCACATACATCTCTATGAGGTCAAGGCCGACCTTCTCTACATAGTGAGTTCCAGGCCAGATGTGACTGACTACAGGGAGATCCTGACTCAAAAAGACAAAAAAAAAAAAAAAAAAAAAGTTAATTTTTAGGACTCAGATGAGTTAACCTACTTTAGAGGGCCCAGGGAGACAGAGCCACTGAGGGGAGACAGGAGGCTAATCCTGAAGAAAAGGAAAAGGAATTTGGCAGACATGGAACTAGTATTTGTGTACAGGTGTTCCTAAGAGATCACCTTAAAAACCTACAGGACTCCACCAGACAAGAGGAGTGGAGGTGAAGCAAAGAATCCAGGTGAGGCGGTAACATGCTGTGATAACAAAGGCAGGAACTGAGTTTTCAGGAAGAGACAGGCTGAATAGGAGCCTGGCATGGCAGACTCTGTAAAGTACATCTTCTCTGTTCAAGGGAGAGCTTGCTTATTCTTCTCTCTGTCACATAGGAAATTAAACAGAAAGATCACAGAAGTGGCGTTTTCCCCCCTTAATAAAGTCACATAATCTGATTTTTTGTTTGTTTGTTTTTAAAGACATATCTGGTTGGGAAATGTGAAAGTTGTGAAAAGACACAAGAGAGGCAGGAAGTGGTCAAACAACAGACAAGAAACAATAGAGACAGCAGTTGTAGGGCAGGAAGAAACTGGCAGATACTGGGGAAAGTACTTCTGGGTACAGTCTATAAAATTCAGGCACTAACTAGGTGTGAGAGTCGGGGAAGAAGGAATTGGGTTTGGGTTCTGGTTTTGTAGCTGGGGAGGGTAACAAGGCACAATGCCAGAACAAGGAACTGGGAAGACTGCAAATTTAGGAAGACCACAAAAGGTATGGAGATTGGTAGTTTCCATGAGATATTCTTTTTTTTTTTTTTTTTTTAATCTTTTTCTTTGAGACAGGATCTCCCTGCAGGTCTAGCTGTCCTGGAACTCTGGAACTCACTTTGTAGACCAGGCTGTCCTTGAACTCACAGAGATATTCTTATTTGCTAATTGGTGATATACAACTTTTTTTTTTTGGTCTTTTCAAGACAGGGTCTCCCTGTCGCCCCAGCTGTCCTGGAAGTCACTCTGTACACCAGGCTGGCCTTGAACTCACAAAGATCCGCCTGCCTCTGTGTCCCGGGTGCTAGGATTAAAGGCGTGCGCTACCACGCCCGGCCAATATACAACTTTTAAAGAAAGAGTTAGATGTAAGAGTCATGGACACAAGAATTGAGATAATAGGTAAAAACCTTCTGAGGATCAGGGCACAGAAAACAGAAAGACCGAAAGCAAAGTCCTGGATGGCACCAATATTTAAGGGGAACGTAAAAATCCTTTAATGAATTAAATTTTCATCCTACAAGATAGGAACATTCATATTCAAATTTACACATTGTTATTAGTATCTAGACATAGACTAGTTATAGTAAAATATGCATTCTCTTGCATTTTTGTTAAAGACTATTGAAAACTAGCTTTTTATCAATTATAAAGGCCTACTGCTGATTTGGGGTCGGGGGCAGGGAAGAAACGTGACCAGGGAGTTGGGTATGTAAAGTCCCCTGGGAAGGACACATAGGAAAAATTTCAGCACAGAGAATTCTGCTTGGCACCGATTGCCTTTTGCTTTCTAGTTGCAGGCTCTAAACTTCTAGAGCTGTACTAAGAAAATGTAATTCCCACTGCATGACACAGAACTGGTTTTAGAAAGATTGTTCATATTTCACATCTGATCTAAGTAATGTGTATACTAACCATAGCCACAAAGTCACCGTGAAGATTTCAGCCTTTCAGCAACATATGGGGACGAGCCTGAACATTCTTTCTCGTGAACTGTGTCTTTCTTTTTCTTCTAGTGCCTTCAAAGAGAAGCGATGGCTTCAGCAGTTAGGAATAGCAAGACTCCTGGCCAAAAAGAGCATTTCTAGTCTGACTACTCAAAGAGATCTGAGGACATGTGAAAACCCTCCTGAAATTACACTTTGAAAGGCCATGTCTGACCTCTTTTGGACATAGACTTGGTCGTAGAGAATCTCGAGTTCTAATGTCAACATGTCTAATAACAGTTCTAATGCTATATGACTTCAACAGAATGTTCAATGTTTAATGGCATGCTTTCTTGCAGATTTCTCTCTTCATTGATTCCAGATATAAACAAGTTGAGTTACCATCACTCCTGGGAAAAGTATTTGTGCTGGCTAGCTTTAGTGTCAACTTGACACACCTGGGTTGAGGGAGCCTCAATTGGGGAGTTGGATCCATTGGATTGGCCTGTGGCCACATCTGTGGAGTATTGTCTTGATGGTCGAGCAGTGTGGGAGGGCCCAGCCCACAATGAGTGGTGCCACCCTGGGCAGGTTGTTGTGTACAGCATAAGAAGGCAGGCTGGGCATGAGCCAGGGGAGCAAGACAGTGAACAGCATTCCTCCATGGCCTGTGCTTCATCCTACCTCCAGGCTCCTGTCCTGAGTTCCTGCCTTGGGCTCCCTAAGTGATGAACTGTGACCCAGAAGATGTAAGCTGAATAAACCCTTTCCTCCCCAAGTTGGTGTTGGTCAGAGTGTTTTGTCACAGCAATGGAAGACAAACTAGAACAGAAATTGGTACCAGAAGAGTTGGATATTGCTGTGACAGACCTGACCTTGGTGTTTTGGGGAATGTGGAGGCGTTTGGAACTTTGGGCTGGGAAGATCATTGAATGCCTAAAGATTGTTGCTGTGGAGCTTGGAGCAGTTTTGCTGAAGGAGTTGTAGAAGATGGAGGCCTGGCTTGTGAAGTTTCTAGTTTCAAAGGGGAGCAGAGATCATCAGGACTGTGTAATCTGTGGGTTCTGGTCAGCTGGGGCTGAAGAATCAGCTGTAAGTAACAAGAGACCAGAACCTGAAGTGAAATCTTTGTTGTACTGGGACAATTGATGCTGGTTAGCTGGGGCTGAAAAATCAGCTGTAAGTAACAAGAGACCAGCATCACTGTGGTGAAATCTTCTGGGAAGAATTTCTTCAGGGTCAGCACACAGAAGCTNTCTGGGAAGAAATTCTTCAGGGTCAGCACACAGAAGCTATGTTCCAGAAGGGGCCCGAGCCTCCATCTCAAGCCAGAAGCAGGACTTGGTAGTGTGTAAGAGTCTCCTATATGGTTCTGGTGTTGAAATTTGAGGGGGTCACAGAGAGCAGCCGAGGCTTGGCACTGTGAGAAGTCAGGAAAGATCATTGTGTGGGATGTGTGGCAGCATGGAGACAGGGCCTGTCCTATGCGTGCTGGGATGTATGGCAGCATGGACACAGGGCCTGTCCTATGTGTGCTGGGATGTGTAGCAGCATGGAGACAGGGCCTGTCCTATGCATGCGGGGATGTGTGGCAGCATGGAGACAGGTCCTGTCCTATGCGGACGGGGATGTGTGGCAGCATGGAGACAGGGCCTGTCCTATGCGTGCTGGGATGTGAGACAGCATGGAGACAGAGCCTGCCTTATGTGTGTTGGGATATGTGGCAGCATGGACAGGGTCTGTCTTATGTGTGCTGGGATCTGTGGCAGTATGGACACAGGGCCTGTCCTATGTGTGCTGGGATGTGTGGCAGAATGGACACATGGCCTGTCTTATGTGTGCTGGGATCCATGGCAGCATGGACACATGGCCTGTCCTATGTGTGCGGGGATGAGTGGCAGCACGGAGACAGGGCATATCCTATGTGTGCTGTGTTGTGTGACAGCATGGAGTCAGGGCCTGTCCTATGTGTGGTGGGATTTGTGGCATCATGAGGACACGGCCTGTCCTATGAGTGTGGGGATGAGTGGCAGCATGGAGACAAGGCCTGTCCTATGTGTGCTAGGATGTGTGGCACAATGGAGACAGGGCCTGTCCTATGTGTGCTGGGATGTGTGACAGCATGGAGACAGGGCGTGTCCTATGTGTGCTGGGATGTGTGGCAGCATGGACACAAGGCCTGTTCTATGTATACTAGGATATCTGGCAGCATGGACACAGTGCCTGTCCTATGTTTGCTAGGATGTGTGGCAGCATGGACATAGGGCCTGTCCTATGTTTGCTAGGATGTGTGGCAGCATGGACATAGGGCCTGTCCTATGTTTGCTAGGATGTGCGGCAGCATGGACATAGGGCCTGTCCTATGTGTACTAGGATGTGTGGCAGCATGAGACAGGGTATGTCCTATGGGTGCTGGTATACATGGCAGCATGGAGACAGGGCCTGTCCCATGTGTGGCAGGATGTGTGGCACCATGGAGACAGGGCCTGTCCTATGTGTGCTGGGATGTGTGGCCGCATGGACAAAGGGCCTGTCCCACATGTGCGGGGATGTGTGGCAACATGGAGACAGAGCCTGTCCTATGTGTGCTGGTCTGTGTGGCAACATGGAGACATGGCCTGTCCTATGTGTGCTAGGATGTATGGCAGCATGAACACAGGGCCTGTCCTATGGGGTCTGGAATGTGTTGAAGCATGGACTCAGGGCCTGTCCTATGTTACCTGGGTTATGTGGCAGCATGGAGACACCGCTAATCCTAAGTGTGCTAGGATGTGTGGAAGGAAGGAGACAGGGCCTGGCCTATGTGTGCGTGGATGTGTGGCAACGTGGATACAGGCCCTCTCCGATGTGTGCAGGGATGTGTGGCAGCGTGGACACAGGGCCCCTAATATGTGTGTGGGGATGTGTGGCAGCATGGAGACAGGGACTGTACTATGTCTTCAGAGATCTGTAGCAGCATGGAGACAGGTCCTGTCCTATGCATGCTAGGATGTGTGGAAGCACGGAGACAGGTCCTGTCCTATGCATGCTAGGATGTGTGGCAGCACGGAGAGAGGGCCTGTCCTATGTGTGCGGGGATGTATGGGAACATGGGGAAAGGGCCTGTCCTATGCTTGCTAGGATGTGTGGCAGCATGGTTACAGGGCCTCTCCTATGTGTGGGGGGATGTGTGGCAGCATGGACATGGGCCCTGCCTTATGTGTGCTGGGATCTGTGGCAGCATGGACACAGGGCCTGCACTATGTGTGTGGGGATGAGTGGCAGCATGGAGACAGGGCATATCCTATGTGTGCTGGGTTGTGTGACAGCATGGAGTCAGGGCCTGTCCTATGTGTGGTGGGATTTGTGGCGTCATGAGGACACGGCCTGTCCTATGAGTGCGGGGATGAGTGGCAGCATGGAGACAAGGCCTGTACTATGTGTGCTAGCATGTGTGGCAGCATAGAGACAGGGCTTGTCCGATGTGTGCGGGGATGTGTGGCAGCATGGACACAAGGCCTGTCCTATGCGTGCTAGGATGTGTGGCAGCATGGAGACAGGGTCTGTCCTACGTGTGCAGAAATGTGTGGCATCATGGAGACAGGGCCTTTCCTATGTGTGTTAGGATATTTAGCAGCATGGTGACAGGGCCTGTCCTATGTATGCTAGGATTTGTGGCAGCATGAGACAGGGTATGTTCTATGTGTGCTGGGATACATGGCAGCATGGAGACAGGGCCTGTCCCATGTGTGGTAGGATGTGAGGCACCATGGAGACAGGGCCTGTCCTATGTGTGCAGAGATGAGTGGCAGCATGGACACAGGGCCTGTCCTATGTGTGCTGGGATGTGTGGCTGCATGGACAAAGGGCCTGTCCCACGTGCACGGGGATGTGTGGCAACATGGAGACAGGACCTGTCCCATCCATGCTAGCATGTGTGGCAGCATGGACACAAGACATATCCTATGTGTGCTGGGATGTGTGGCAGCATGGAGACAGAGCCTGTCCTATGTGTGCTGGTCTGTGTGGCAACATGGAGACATGGTCTGTCCTATGTGTGCTAGGATGTATGGCAGCATGAACACAGGGCCTGTCCTATGGGGGCTGGGATGTGTTGAAGCATGGACTCAGGGCCTGTCCTATGTTACCTGGGTTGTGGGGCAGCATGGAGACACTAGTCCTAAGTGTACTAGGATATGTGGCAGGAAGGAGACAGGGCCTGGCCTATGTGTGCGTGGATGTGTGGCAACGTGGATACAGGCCCTCTCTGATGTGTGCAGGGATGTGTGGCAGCGTGGACACAGGGCCTCTAATATGTGCGCGGTGATGTGTGGCAGCATGGAGACAGGGACTGTACTATGTGTTTGGAATTCTGTAGCAGCATGGAGACAGGGCCTGTCCTATGCATGCTAGGATGTGTGGCAGCATGCAGACTGGATCTGTCCTATGTGTGTAGGTAGTTGTGGCACCATGGACACAGGGCCTGTCCTATGTGTGTAGGTAGTTGTGGCACCATGGACACAGGGCCTATCCTATGCATGCCAGGATGTGTGGCAACATGGAGACAGGTCCTGTCCTATGTATGCTAGGATGTGTGGAAGCACAGAGACAGAGCCTGTCCTAAGTGTGCTGGTCTGTGTGGCAACATGGAGACATGGCCTGTCCTATGTGTGCTAGGATGTATGGCAGCATGAACACAGGGCCTGTCCTATGGGGGCTGGGATGTGTTGAAGCATGGACTAAGGGCCTGTCCTATGTTACCTGGGTTATGTGGCAGCATGGAGACACCACTAGTCCTAAGTGTGCTAGGATGTGTGGCAGGAAGGAGACAGGGCCTGGCCTATGTGTGCGTGGATGTGTGGCAATGTGGATACAGGGCCTCTCTGATGTGCGCAGGGATGTGTGGCAGTGTGGACACAGGGCCTGTCCTTTGTGGCCTGGGATGTGTGGCAGCATGGACAAAGGGCCTGTCTTATGTGTGCTTGGATGTATGGCAACATGGAGACAGGGCCTGTCCTATGTGTGCTAGGATGTGTGGCAGCACTGAGACAGGGACTGCCTTATGTGTTCTGGGATGTGTAGCAGCATGGACACAGGGCCTGTCCTATGTGTGCTGGGATGTGTGGCAGCATGGAGACAAGGCCTGTCTTATGTGTGCTGTAAAGTGTGGCAGCATGGACACAGGTCTTGTCCTGTGTGTGCTCAGATATATGGCAGCATGGAGACAGGGCCTGTCCTATGTGTGCTGGGATGTGTGGCAGCATGGTCATGGGGCCTGTCCTTTGTGTGCTAGCATGTATTGCAGCATGGACACAGGGCCTGTCCTATGTGTGCTGGGATGTGTGGCAACATGGAGACAGGGCTACTACCCAGACTACTATAGCCAGCAAAAATATCAATCATAGTTGAAGGAGAAATAAGAATCTTTCATGACATGAACAAGATGAAAGAATACATGTCTAAGAAACCAATACTTCAGAAAATCCTTGAAGCAATCCAAAGAACAGGAGAAAGAAGCAACTATCCCTAAGCAATTAAAAATCATAACAGAGTAAATATAAACCTAGACCAAGAATGCAAACCAAAAATAAGGTAAAAAGAAGCAACACACATTTCTCAATAATGCCCTTAAATACTAATGGTCTAAACTCCCCAATCAAAAGGCATAGATTGGGAGAATGGATTAGGAAACAGAATCCTTCTATATGCGATCTACAAGAAACCCACCTCATCCTCAAGGACAGACACCACCTTAGAGTGAAAGGATGGAAAAAAAGTATTCCAAGCAAATGATACTAAGAAACAAGCTAGAGTGGCTATTCTAATATCAGACAAAATTGATCTCAAAGTAAAATTAATCAGAAGAGACAAAGAGGGCCATTACATCCTTGTCAAAGGAACAATGAGCCATGAAGACTTCACAATCCTAAATGTCTATGCACCAAACTCTGGTGCACCTAACTTTATAAACACAATGCTGCAGGACCTCAAGACACAGATCAATCCTAACACACTAATAGTGGGGGACTTCAACACCCACTAAGACCCTTGGATAGATCAACAGGACAAAAAATAACAGAGAGACACCAGAATTGAACAATACAAGACACCACATGGACCTCACAGACATCTACAGAGTATTCTACCCAAATACCAGAGAATATACTTTCTACTCAGCACCTCACAGAACATTCTCCAAAATCGACCACATACTGGGGCACAAAAGGAACCTTAATAAATACAAAAGGTTAGAAATTATTCCATGAATTCTATCAGACCACAGTGCAATAAAGTTCAATATGAACCCCAGAATAAGTCCAACTAGCTACAAGAACACATGGAGACTAAAGAACACAATCCTGAATAATGAATGGGTCAGGGAAGAAATAAAGAGTGAAATAAAATTATTCATAGAACTGAACAAAAATGACAATACAACACTTCAAAATCTGTGCGATAGTTTAAAGGCAGTCTTGAGAGGGAAAAATATAGCCCTAAGTGCCCACATCAAAAAAACAGAAAGGGAACAAATAAATGACCTGACACTTAAGAGACACTTGAGAGACAACAACTAATGAACCCTAAACCCAACAGACAGGAAGAACAAAAATCAGAGCATAAATCAATGAAAGAGAAACAAAACAATACATAAAATCAATGAATCCAAAAGCTGGTTCTTTGAAAAAATAAACAAAATATACAGACCTCTAGCCCAGTTAACCAAAGAGAGAGAGAGAGAGAGAGAGAGAGAGAGAGAGAGAGAGAGATAACACACATGCACACAATACGCAGAGCCACAACACACATTATCATCAAGACAAGCTAGATCACGGACCACTTTTATGTTGTTCACTCTTCTGGTTCACTATACTCTTAAAGCCCACAAAGGTAACCTATGTCATGATGAATCAAGTGAGGTGATCGAATGTGAGTCTAGCTGAATCTTGATTTAAGTTGAGTCAGAGCATGAGATAAGGGTTGGATATGAGATCAGACGATAATGATCCACAATAGATAAAGAGTAGTAATTCTCGAACTATCGTTGGGTTACATTCTTATTTATGAAATATAACTCCTATAGTTTGAACTATGTCGAATGAGCCAACTCCTCATACTTGGTATTCGTGTGATATGCTGTTAGTAGGTTGGATGAAGAGTTGTGATGAGTGAGCAGAATCACTGCTCTAAATATGGATATCAGTCTATAAACCGTTACATACAAGTTGTCATCAAAGCCATGTCAAAATATTCATAGGTTTAGTTAATAGAAGAAAGTGCTAGATACATGACTGGTATTTACACATTGTCAATAGTCGGCTATTACTAACTTGGCTTGGGAATCGGGAATTTTAAATTATTGTTCAGACGCTGTCTGTGCTATAAGGCATTATTTGTAGGTTACTATCTCTATGTATATCAGATCAACTATAGTACTAAAATGCTATCGAGCGGCGTATTGACATTCGTAACAATGAAACAAAACCACACTCTTCTATTCTCACTAATGGTTCATTGACAAAACGGCTTAGAGCAAACAAATTTGCAGCCCACTACTTTCATTTTTACGCTTGGAGGTATGGCACGAAGAGAATTCTGTACATGGAAGGGATACAAGACTCTATTAAGCTAACTCACATTAAAATCCATATATTTAAACTATACCAAACTCACAACTAGACCAAAACTCATCATCTCAGAGATGTGCGGTACATGAAAAGGTGTGTGGATCAGTAAATCACCGCAATTGGTGATAAGGACTAGGAATCATAAACAACAATTTCTGCTATTTCAACGCTAGAATGGAGCCTCAGATCTCGCCCACGCTCTTACAAAATCTCACGTGCCTTGAAATGCTATTGCGTGAGATAGCAACTTAAGGTGATGAATAAAGACGAAATAGATCAGGAGTACATAATTGAAGGAAAAGAGGATAGATAAATCCAATTATCGCTTATATTAAATACATATAAGGTGTTAGAGCTCCTAAGTGGCGGTGGTGCTAAAAAAATTTACCTCAACCAAGAATAAACTTTTAATATATAGAAATCGAATTTAAAGGAAAGATATACTTCAGTAAAGAAATTTGTGTTTTAGGTATAATGTATTGATATTAATAACAGAAAAAACAAATACAGTTGAGCGCTATTATATTATACGTCAACAATAATCATTCTGTCAAGAGGATATATAACACAGACGCTCCTTACATTTCCAAAATAAGACAACCTATTAACACTGATAGAATACAATTATATAAGTATATGGCATAAAGCCTTAAAACAAAACTACCCAAAACGTCAACAAGTACCCAATTTCCAACATGAGAAAGTTTGAACAAAAAATTATTATATTAAAAACCTCTAGAACTGACTATAGGTAGATTTGATAGAGATTAGCATGAAAAATTGAATATACACATACTAGGACTCTCTATAGTAAAATAACCGGACGAAGAGCACAAAAAAAGGACAATTTAGAAAAGCATGGAGCTGTGCTACTGTAAAGCTCGTGATCCTGGGATGAGCTCATATAGAGTCAACCAAACCTACTGTGTTCAATCTCATTGCATACACTATTGTCAGTCTTCAGATAAACATTTTTATCTTCTAGGCCAGAGACATTGATACATATGAGCACATCGTGCTGCATGTATCACGTCTGATGGAATTGCTTATGACTATCGGGTCGCAACAAAAACTAGGTAAACAATGCTCACACAGATCTAAACATATCATTGCACCATCAATAAACCAAAATAAAACTAAAAATTATAAATATGTAGAGCAAAAACGAACAAGAAAAGCACTCAAGAATAAATAATCGTACTCAAGTGACAAGATAAGCGTTTAAAGAAACCCAAAGCATGGAAAGCGCTCCAATACCGCATGTGAATTTTGGAAAGGAATTAAATGAATGAGTAACAACAAATGTCTATTCAGACTCTGACTTAGCTCTCACCACAGGAATACTAAGAGCAATTCATTATATCATCTTGAATCATCAAAAACCTCCTAGATGCCTTGTTTTCTACAGATCGTGGGACAAATATAAAATAAATGCTTAACTTCATTTGGACAAATAACATGAAAGAAAACTCCTGATACGAGTAACATCGTAACTAACGCTTTGTGCAAAGGTGAACAAAAAATGATATAGGACGAGAGGGATTAACTAGTCTAAACCTGAAACAGACACTTCAAAGCAACCATACATGCTTATAGCTCATAATAGCCAAAGCCATAGCCAGATTACTGGAGAATATATACAAAGAATAAATAAAAAAATATACACCGTATACCTATACTGAAGAATCAGCGACAAAAGTTGGCCAAAGATCCCTCAATACTTTGGTCTCATAGGGTACTTGGATCCACAACCACCGGTCGATAAGTGATAGACGAAGAAGGAGCAGAAAGCTCAGATCGAGGAAGGATAATAGGCAATTTCATATCAAGTCAACAATGTAGGTGGAATGGATCGACCTATCTTATAAGGAATTGACAACAAAAATATGCAAACCGCACTCTATTCCCACACATCGGTTGGACACCCTGTGACCACAAAGACATAGGAAACTCTCAAATGTACTCCAAGATCATCTTAGGCTGAAAACACTGCTTAAACCTGTAAAGGTGGCAGACACGCACCCACCGTCAGAAAACACTATAACCATAACAGACGACATAGCATTTTGGGAATAGAGCACTTCTTTAATAAATCAAAGCAGACAGCTGTCCAATCAGGATTAGCGAAAGAGAGCAAACAGCATGGGACGGAAGTGGTGAACCCGTGCGTCCATAACAAACTCAAAAGCTTTTCGTCACATCTACAAGAACCAATCAAAGGAATGTGCAGATGACGACCANAGAGAAAACCCACAGAGTGGGAGCAAACTTTCACCACTGATACATCTGACAGAGCATTAATATATAAACTACTCAAAAAAAACAACGAAGAAAATAAATGACCTACTCAAAAGATGGACTTAAGAGATGAACAGAGATTTCACCAGTAAGCAAATAAAGATGGCTGAGAAATATCTTAAAAAAATGTTCAACATCACTAATAATTAAGGAAATGCAAATTACAACCACTTTAAGATATCATCTTACTCCAATAAGACTGGCTAGGATCAAGAAAAATAATGATACCAAGTGCTGTATAGGTTGTGGGGAAACACCCTTTCACTGCTGGAGTTAATGTAAACTTGTACAGCCACTATGGAAAGCAGTGCGGATAATTCTTGGAAGACTCAGAATGAACTTGACGCCTGACCCAGACATACCACTCCTGGGTATGTACCCACAAGATCCATCATACCACATAGATACATGCACAGTGATGTTTATTACAACTCTCTTCACAATAGCAAAGAGCTGGAACCAACCCAAGTGCCCTTCAAGTGACGAGTGGATAGAGAAAATGTGGTACATCTACACAATGGATTTCTATGCAGTGGTAAAGAAAGAAGACATCATGAACTTTGCAGGTAAATGATAGAGCTAGAAGATATCATGCTACATGAAGTAACATAGTCCCAGAAAAACAAACGATAAATGATATCCCTCATCTGTGGATGCTAGCACCAATTTCCATGTACTTAGTTACTGATACCTAATTTCCTCTGTTTACTTTCTTCATTGTTTGCAAAATAATCCAATATGTTGTATTTTAAAATTCATTAAATACTGGGAGATTTTAATGTCCCTCTTTATTTTTTCCTTAATCCAGTTATCATTCAGTAGTGTGTTGTTTAATTGCCATTACTCCTTGTATTCTCTGCAGTTCCTACTGTCGTTAATACACAGCTTTAGTGAATTACAGCCTGATAGAATGTCATAAGTAATTTCAGTTTTCCTCAGCTTGTTGAGACTTGCTTTGTCTTCTATTACGTGACAAATTATGGAAGAACTTCCATGAGATACTAATAAGAATGTATATTGTTAATGTTTAGCTATCATGTTCTGTAAACACCTGTTAGCTCCATTAGATTTTTTATATCATTAAACTTATGAGTGTCTCTGCAGAGTTTTTGTCTTGATGACCTTTCTATTGTGAGTGTTGGATTGAAGTCATCTACTTTTGCTGTGTTGTGGTTAATCTATGATTTTAAGTCAAAGACTTTCTTTTATAAAATTGAATGCCTTTCTGTTTGATGTAAATATTTTAGAATTAAGTATCATGTTTGTGGATTTTATCAAATATTTTATTGAGATATTGTGCATTTCATTTAGTAGATCTTAACCAAATTTATACTCCATCCAATCTTTACTCCCCATTGCCCCCCCACTGGATTTCATACATTGTTTTATGCATGATAATTCCTATCCAGTCAGGTTTTTGTACCTAGATCTCCATTGGTGCAAGTTCATCCACTGGAGGATAATTGATGGATTTTTTTATGAGTATGACATGATCTTCTTTATCTTTTCTGATTAGTTTTGCCTCCTACCTCTATTTTGTCAAATATTATATTAGCTATACCTAATTGTTTCTTAATTTCATTTACTTCAAATAAAAATTTCCATTCTTGGGCTGGACAGATGGCCTAGCGGTTAAGAGCACCGACCGCTCTTACAGAGGACCCGGGTTCGATCCCCAGCGCCCACATGGCAGCCAAGAACCGTCTGAAACTCCAATTCCAGGAGAACTCCAGTTCCAGGGGAATCCGAGACCCTCTTCTGACCTCCGCGGCATTGCACGACACAGGTGCACAGACCTGCATGACACGGGTGCACAAACTTGCATGCAGACAGTACATTCATACACATATGTAAATAAATAAAATTAATAAAAAAAATTAAAAAAAAAATTTCCATTCTTTGACCCTAAGGGAGTATCTGTTGTTGATGAAGAGGTATACTTCTTGAAAGAAGCAAAAAGATGGATCTGTTTGCTACTGCAATCTCTTAATCCATTTCACTTTTAATTAGAATTTGAGACCACTAATTTTTAGAATTATTAATGAGTGATATTTTATTCTGTGTCTTTTTGTTGTGAATTGAGACCATTAAAATTCAGAGTTATTATTGAAAGTTTTATAATAAATCTTGCACTTGTGTTAATGCTGTGGTGTTCTCAGAAATATTTTAACTTAAAAAATAACATTACAATTTATATGGAAACACCAAACATCCAGGATAGCCAAAACAATCCTGAAAAATTAAAAAAAATATATTGCTACAGGTATCATCATCCTGTATTTCAAATTATACAACAGAGATATAGTAATCAGAACAGCATGGGACTGGCATTAAAATAGACAAACTGATCAATGGAATATACTTGAGGCCACAGAAATAAGCCCACAATACTCAGCCACCTGAATTTTGAAAAAGAAACAAAAAATACACATTGGAGAAATGATAGCATCTTCGATAAATGTTGGTAGTTAAACATAATAGCTACGTATAGAAAAATGCACCTAGAGCCTTATTTCTAATTCTTCACAAAAGTCTACTCTAAATTGACCAAGCACCTCAGCATAAGATCTGATACCATGAATCTGGTAAAGAAGAAACAGAGAATATACTGGATCTTAAAGGCACAGGAAATGACTTTCTATAGAGGACACCAACTTTGTAGCCATTAAGAACAATTGATAGCCGGGCGTGGTGGCGCACGCCTTTAATCCTAGCACTTGGGAGGCAGAGGCAGGCGGATCTTTGTGAGTTCAAGGCCAGCCTGGTCTCCAGAGTGAGTTCCAGGACAGCTGGGGCTACAGGGAGACCCTGTCTCGAAAAGA